>JAPMNZ010961209.1:0-17057 GCA_029875035.1 Pomatoschistus microps | reverse complement strand
TTTTGTAATTTTACAGTTAGACAGTCCTTACAGTAATGTTAAACTGTTGTTTCAGGATGGTGACAAAGACAAGGATAAGAAATCTGACAGTAAAGACAAGGATAAAAAATCTGACAGTAAAGACAAAGACAAGAAATCTCACAAGTCAGACAAGTCCGATAAAGATAAAGATAAAGATGGGCACAAGAAGAAGGAGCACAAGGATAAAAAAGAGCATAAGGAAAAGAAAGAGGGGGACAAAACCTCATCCTCATCCTCATCATCATCCTCCTCCAGTGACGAGGTATGAAATGAGTCCCTTTGCAAGTTTGTCTGTGAAAGAATTGTTGTTGTAGAGGTCAAGTGAGGTACTTCCAGGTAATCTCAAACGTAAAAGTAGGTGTCTGCTTAGGCTCTTACACTATTGAATTGAAGAACAAGGAAATACCCAGCGATGCCAGTATTATTCTATTATTATTGACAATAACATGTCAATATGCTACTTTAAAAACGTCTGAAAACTGATGCAGCAGCTATAATCCAGTCTAAAGAGATGTTGTTTTTCATCCTGTCAAAAGATGTTTTTGTGAATATGTATAGTTTTGCTGGGCCACTCACACTTAATATAAATTCAAGCATGGGGTATGTCTTCAACATGGATGCATCTGGCGACGCAGCTCGAAATCAAATACAACAATAATCTGGAATAGTAAAGTAAAGTAACTCACTCAACCAGTGATTAGTCTTGTTTTCAGTATATAGTGTGGAGTCTGTGCTGTTTCTGTAGATTGTATTTTCACCAAACTCCTTTCAGTCGTCTTGTTTGGTAACATACCTGTCACACCTGGTTTCCAAACCAACAACTCTCAATCATTTATTGAAAGGTCTGTGTGGTTCAAACCAAACCAGAGTTACTCGTTCTTCGAGTTATGGCACACCTTTTCCTCTTACTCACTTTCCATAAATACTACCTTGAATTAAATCCAAACGGAATCACATGTTAACTATTTTGTGTTTGTGGATAAATAGCTTTTTACTGCCTGTCACATGAATTAGTGCTCACCCTAAATTATTTTGCTTCCAAATGTTTCTATAACTATTTCCATAACTATTGTATATTTTGTTTTTCTTTTTACCATTAATAATTTCTTTAGTTTAACATATAATTACCTTCACCCTCCATTTCTTGTTGCAGTTGTAGCAGCAATGGTCATGAATGCAAATAAAATGTGCAAAACAGACTTCAGTACAGGATATGTGTGAAAAAGCATAGGGCTGGAGTACAAGAAAGTTTCTCAATCATCGTCGCCTTCTATGGCCAGTTTCTGTCGTTCGAACATTTTCCCGACCTGTCCTGGCCTGACTTTACTGCTGGCTTTACTGCTGTCTCTTAATAATGAAATGAATGATTATGTGTTTTTGTAGGACTGAAGCTTCCCCGTTGGCCCATCTGCTCATCTAATCTATGATATTTATCGCTACACTGAAAGTAATTCGACTCCCCTGCACCATGAGGCCATTCTTCCTTTCGTCTCTTGATTGTATATTGTATTGTACACATTGGTGTCTGTGTAGATAGAGCTAATAAATGTTGCCAACTGTAAAGTGTATTTGCGTGGTGTTAACACAAGATGGCAGCACATAATTCTTGCTAATACAGTGTGTTCTTACAATACAAATCGTTTTGGGGTTTTTAAAACTAGAAATTTGAGCTAGTTTTGCTCGGTGAAATGGTACAAATGAGATTAATAAAGGTATTAGCGGAAGATTTTTTCTTCACATAGCACATTTTAATGTGCCACTGTTACAATTCAGGAAAATGATGTGAAACTCTCAATATAACAAATCTTATGGAAATACTGAACATGAAATCTTAATTTGCTTACAATGTAAGTACACTATGCAGAGTACTGACAAAGTTACACATCAACCAAGGACGACATGTTTTATCAGTTTGTACAATTTCATCTTTTATTATGAGCCTGTGTGTTTTGAATTAGAACTGATCAAATGCTGTCCACTTTCGATGAGGATTTTGCTTCTGTCCAGAGAGAAAAAGAGTGGTTTCAGAAAGAATCAATAATGAATCAAAATGACATCTTTCTGAGCCTGAACAGAAATCCAATTAATCAGCGACGTCAAAATATGATATTAAACCTGTGTCGGCAGAACTTTAGCAGAACAGCTTTAGCATCCTCAAAGTTATTCACAATATTTATATCATTACAAGTTTACTTTTTGTATCAAGCAGTCTCAGATGTGTTGCCAAGGGGTGTCAATTTGAACATGTTCCAATTAAAGGGGAAAGATGGTTCATTTAAAGTAGTAAAGTAATTTATTGCTCAAATATTTTAACTTCACATTCTATTGCTTGTAAAAGTAAATCTCATACATTAATATGCTTTCACAACTCTCAACAAATACTGTAAAGTTGGATCTGTTATTTTATAAGTAACTTAATTCTTGACTTAATTCTTAATGAAGGAGCGTTATCAAAGCTACTTTCAGGCAAACTAATCCCACATCATGTAGGATTTAGGACTTCCTTCCTAATAATGGAATATTTTTATTATATCCGGTTCAGGAGGTTGACAGGATTAGGCTGGTGCTGCAGGTGAGCTCATGAGTTTTTTTTTGTATTTGACCTAAATTGATTATTCATTCACAAATAGCAACCACTGTTTTTTGTTATATGTCATGTAATAAGGCTGTACAGTACACATACACTTTTATTTTATTCTAACAAATGCAAATAGCAGATGGTATGCTGGTTTTCCATGTTTACACCATGGATCTAGTACACGGGGTACAGTAAACACAATGACAAAACAAATATGCATATAGGCTATAACAGGGGATCTATGTTCATTTCTACCTGCAGTCTCCATATAAATTATAATTAAAAAGCTTTAGCTCATACAGCGTTCAGTGCACAGGTGGAGAACATAGCCATCTGCAAAGACACCAAATTGGCTCCGCTTTTGAAATCTCATTTATAACGATTATCAAATGTGTGAAAAGGTGAAGTGTAGGTGTGTTGGAAGCCCTCAAAACACACCTATAACTAGAGCTCCTTCTGTTGCAATGACGCACCAATGACATTTACATTTACAAATTATTCTAATGACTCAGTGCTATTATGGGCCTAATGCAGCAGCCCCATTCACCCTGGATCAATCACAGGCTGAAGCACAAGTATTATGATTAGGGAAAGAAATCAGCCAATTTTCTAGACCTTATATGTGACAAATCTTGCTGTTTAGGAGATAATAGAAAGGCAGGATAAAATGGTCACATCTTTTGTTCTCTCTTTGTTGAAGCCTGAATATTGTGCCTGGGTTTTGACAGCAGGGGGCGCACTCGTCACTGCAGGTTGGCATCATTGGTCTCTCAGCAACAGCTCCTGAAGAAAGTCAAGAACCACAGACACGCGCTGGTCCAAACGGAAGTACTGTATTTTAGAGAGAAAAGGATTTAACAGCTCAATATGTGAAGTTAAAATATAGCCCTATCTTTTGAGAGAGACATCGTAAAGTTTTTGTTGCTTATGCTCAAATATTATTCTAAGTAATTTCCATTGCAAATCAGTAAAGTGTGTCTGTAATCAGTGCATATGAAAGGTTGACTATTTTACTTTTTTTATGATAACAATAACAATGAGCCATGGGGGAACCACATCATCTTTACATCAGTTATAGCAGGCCTGTTCGTTATACAGTCTGTCTGTGTCAACGATATCAATACATTCTGTGAAAAGGCCAAAATGTAATGGTCAACTCGTTATAGTAATAATCTTAATCGTTGCAGAAGAGAAAACTTAGACCTATAACAAATATGCACAAGTGAAAAGCTACAGATTCTACTTAATCAAAAGCCTAGTTGTAAATATAAAAGGCTACTTTAACTTTGTTTGGCCTTCACTACACACATTTACGCTCAGTCCTCGTGTTTTGGCCTATATTAAAGCCTCTTTTCTCTTGATGATTATCACATTATAAAAGTAAAATATTGTGAACAAATCAGAACACAACCTGCTATTTTCATCTTGTTAGAGCACATTTTATATTTGTCAGTCTTGTATTAAAGTGACCTGTGACTGTCACTATTTAAGCAAAGAGATGATTGGTCCTTTTTCTTTCCCTTTTTATCTGAAAAAAAGCTGATGTGACAGCTGATGTGACAGAGACAAAAACATAGATGCATGTGAAACTAATGAAAAAAAACTGTTTAAGAGCGTGGAATGTGTTGCATTACCTTTGATACATAGTTCACATTTTATAGTTTGAAAGTATCTCAGTTTTAACATGCTCAGCTGATTTTCCTCGCGCCTCTTTTATTGTGAAATGTCTGGAACCGGAAGTGTCGCTGCCTCTCACGCCGCGCTCTTGACGCTCTGGCTGCAGCAGCTCAGCAGAAGCATGGAGCGCAACAAGACGCGCAGGAGACAGTCGCCAAGAACCCGCGGACCGTGCACTAGCGGACCGCACTGACCGCCCCACGGACCCCGGACATAACAGGTGGAAACATACACGACCGCACACTTCTCCAGCGAGAGAGCGACTGCGACAGAGACAGCAGCCCGTCAGACTCCGGGTGGATGACTGTAGCGGCTTCTAACAATTTCCAGCGCTTTCATCCTTTTTTTTTTTGCATTTGGGAATATTCGCTGGAATGACTTGCTTTGATTTGCTGTTTGCTTTGATACCTCATAACTGCTGCAAAAGACTTCCACTTTTGCTCAAGTGAACTATATACGGTGTACTCCAGAAAAGAGAGAGGCAAGTCGGCTCCACACACGGGACGCGCGCAGTCTGAGCCATGGTGAAGTTTCACAACTCGGATCTATGGATAGCCTGGATGCTGCTTTTCTGCATGGGGGGTAAGTTTCCCGGCTTCCACTGTTTACAACTCTCTCCAAGAGCAGGAGAAACGTGCCTGGCAAGCTGTTGAATCACGTGGAAATAAATCACTACTACAATATGATCTGCATTTTGACAATAGCAGATGCGGTGGGAATTAAACTGTGCCACGCGGGAGCCCGTGCACAGCCATTTGATCCATCTCCTTATTACAGTATGTTTGGATTCCGCTGACAAATCCCCTTGCTTGTCCACACAAATACAAACTAAAGACATGGGCTGACTTTTCCCCACGGATAACCCCTTCTATTATCCCCAATCATACAAAAAAACAAAAAAACGCGCTGCTCTCTTGAATGAGATTGGCCAAATAGTGCGCGCTTGGTTCGCTTTTACGCAGCGTTGGTGGGAGTGTTTTTGAAATAGAATCTGAGCAGACGGCAGAGGGCTGCGCTGGTAATCCGCCCGATTAACGAGAAGCGAAGCATGGGGAGCAGACAGTAGCAGCAGGTGGATCTCCGAGCAGGGGAAACCGCTATATGCGTTTCCATATGATCCCACCGGGAATTAGACGTGGCTGTGTAATGCTGGATGTTGCGTGCATTGTTTGGCCATATACTTATAGGTTTACTTGTCCTTATCTTACTTTTGAGTGCAGCAGTTGTGATTATGTCTCTGGTAATCCCCCTATATCCTCTAAAGAACAAGTAGTATGCAGCGTGACTAGAGTGACTTCAGTAAGTTGGCCGTGCACTGCAAAAATGTATTTGAAATGACTTGGACTAGTGCTGTTGTTGTTTCAGTAGTTCTGCGTATACTTTTCACTACTCCATACTATTTCAAGTAAGAATGTCTTGCAATATTCTTGGTCTCATAAGCACATATTGTAAAGAAAATAAAAAAATATATAAAGATTTTTAACCTGAATGAAAGTACATGTGTGTGCTGGAGGGGGTTGCGGCTATAACACAAACACATTTTGACTGTTTGAAATAAGAAATACTTTTGAAATGACCGGTAACATTATGTTGACTGAATAATGTTTTATTTCTTGGATTTGTTGTTGCCTATTATAGTTGTTGTTTATTTTATTTTGATACACACTGTCAGACATTCATACCAAATGCTCCTTCATAAATTAACAGCAAATCATTGCTGTTTTTATAATTATTTTGAAATTCAGTGAATAAATATTGCCAACAACAACAATTGTAGCCTAATTATAATGTTTTGTTGTGTGATACAATGAAATAACACAGCCTAGATGCAAAGTTATAATTGACAGTTGACCCAAATCAAACAAAATAGTTAAATTTCAGTTCACAAAGTCTCTTTCTTGGACGTTATGTCAATGAGACCACTGTTCAGTTTGGGCCGTGCACTAATCGATTCCTATTTAGAAGCAAACGATTGTGAACTTTGAGATTCGCTGAGTCAAAGCACAACTGTTACTAATAATCCACTGATCTGAATAACTTTGATTTTTTTCTTTTTTATATTACAACATAGCACTACAGAGGAAAAACGCCTCAATCCCATGAACTCATTCCCTCTGAGCTCCAGCCTTGTCAGGATCCCAGGCACTTCCCCTTCAGAGCCGCACTCCGCTGTAGCGACACATCCATTTGGACACGGGTCTGGTCCTGATTGAATTTGGTCAGTGATTGTCCAGGTGCCGCTCACGTTCAGCTGTATCAAAGTGACCAGGAGAAGGACAGGCCGAGACACGGGCGCGGCTCCTCCCAGGATTGTCCCGTTAAGTGGCCCCAAATGATAACAGTAAATTGTGGTCTCCTGTTCGGTTAGAGTGAGAGAGTGGTGGTCAGAAGAGTGGTGGACAAGATAAGAAAAGACAAGAGTGCAAACAAGAGTGCAGGACAAATTTAGGGGAAATACTTTTGATTTCCCTCAAAAGACTGAAAATTCAACTAAATGTGTTCTTGTATAGCCCTAAATCACAACAGTTGTTTTCTCGGAGGACTTAACAAAACCGTTGAATTCGCCGACGCAGATCAGAGAATCAACAGTTCAACACAAATAAATGCAATGATAAAAACTCATTGGTCCATAAAAGGCAGATGACCAATGTCCAGGAATGTTGTTGAATGTTGAGTTGAAGCGTCCTGGATCATGATGTAATCAGGCTGTGGTTCTCAAAATGGGGGGCAAGAGACACTGGTAATAAATGGGTGTTGTCACGAGTTTGGTGTGTAGATTAACACAGGCCGTGATATGATCTCAGGATAAAATCTACTTTTTTACAGTATTTCACCAAATCTTTGACTCAAAAATCAGGAATTTAAAATGTGGCCAAATGACAAACATGTTTTTATTGTCTCATATTGTTTAATGCTGACTGCAGCACTTTGTAAAGAATGTTTTTAAAAAGTTCTATTCAGATAAATATGAAGTTTGACAACTGCTGTAGTGGTGAAAAAAAGGTTTATGAGAGGAGCATTTAGACAGAAGGGGCTGAGTTACATGTTTTGTATAGCAGAAGTTCCTGATATTAGCGTGGATAGATCTAAAAACACCTTCTTGTTTGTCTCTTTTAACACAAATGTCAACACATGTGTCAAATATTTGTTATTTCATTGTGGATTGTACTGGTACTCTCTTTTGGGTCAGTTTCTTTTGTCTTGTCAGAGTTAAGTTCCTTTCAGTCTGAAGTCAGAAATGTGCCCTGTCTGATGATAAACAAATTGGAATGTGACAAAGCAGCCTTATGTAATTCAAATATCAAAATTTGGATAAAAAAGCAGAGGCAGGAGAACACACAGCAGTTTTTTCCTCATTCACTCATTCATTTCTCTGGGATTGGCTTAAATATTATGCACAGTTAAATAAGTTTGCTGCTAACATTTCTCTATTGTCATAGCTGTATTGAATACTTTTAAAATAAATCATTAAATAAGATAGGTCAATATGGGGAAAAAATATGGATCAGAGTGCTTGTTCTCACACAAACGTCTTCTTCCTCTGGACACTCTCTCCTGTCTCCGTCCTGCAGCGGTCACTCTGTGTTGCCATAAATATCTTATTTCTGAACAAAAGCAATTGATTGTGCGGTTGCTTGTTTTGGCTGCACGTTACGACCTCCACTTTAAACTTGTCAAACTCATTGCCCATAGATTAACCGGATCAGTGTAATGTTAAAACACTCACCACATTACACAGCCTTTATTGATTTAGTGCTAACAAATCACATTGCTGCCAGTGTGAGTCAGTCTAAACATACATACAAACTCTCCATATGTAACTTTATATTCTCATTAAGCCCACTAATAATGCTAATATTTAGGATTCATATCTGGTTTAATATTGTAGACACTGTGGTCTTGTTGTCCCGCTATGGATTTGCTGTTACTGTTACTGTTGACACATTGAAGAAAATGCTTACTTTTTGTGTGAACTTTTTCCCATTTTGCATGTTATTTTAATGGATGCATAAGTCATAAGTTTACATACACCTTTGGCAGAAATATTATTCACACATTTTGCACATTTCTTAATATTTAATCCGGGAACAACTTCCTGTGCCAGGTGGATCAATTCAATACATTACAATTAAATACTCCATTTTAAGTTTGAGGGCACAGAAAACTTGGTGTATGCAAATCTGATTCTGTAATGATCTGATGTTATGAACAAAAGCACATGAACAAACATATTTCCTCCTAATAACATACATTTATCAATAATACAAACATACATTTTTGTTCATTAAATGTATGTACATCATTAATTTATTGAACCGGAACTGGCACAAAAAGATTTGCTTAAGTGTTGGTTTTTAAATTCTGTTGTTGCAAAGAAAATATAAATACAATATTTATTGAATCCTAAAACGTGTTGTCCCAGCTGTTATTTGATAAGTAATGAATCAATACTGTATAGTTATATATATCATGATAGGCCTGTTCAGAACTCTCTCTTTGCGCATTCTTGTATTTTTATAATCCATATTCACCCCACAACTATAAACAACTATTTTCTGAGAAGGACATTTCTAAGAAGACGTCATAAGTCACTAGGACAGGTGTCATTCTGAGACAGGTTCAAACCGGGGCTTCTTCTTCTCTTGTCCTGTTCTCGGCCATCAAACTCTGCATAAATATTTCATGGTTTCATTCCCACTTATCAAAGTCATGTGGCCTTGAAGGAGCACATCAAGTATCCAGAAGCCGTTGTCTATGGTAATGACTGGTTCAAAATATTGTCAGTAGAATTCCCCATCCCCCGTGGCAACGTGTTTGACCGATCCGCTCTGATTGACAAGGACCACAGTAAAATCAATTCATTAAATTAATTTGGAGAAGGAGGTGACCGGCTTTGAACTTTTCAACCAGTGTAGTTTGTTGTTCTGTTCGCATAATAAGAGCTTACGCAACTGGTAGAATTAGCACAAAGTCATCCTGCAAAAATGGATACAAACGAAGAGAAGCGAAAGTTAATATTGCTTGTATTGTGTTTGGATTCCCTTCTAAAGCAGAACCAAAATGTACTCTTTCTCTCATTTGAAGTGAGAAATGTAAGTAGTACATTTCCATAAATGACTGTAAAAATATACTTTCTTATTTCAGCAAGCAATTAGCAACTTTCAATAGATTTTTTGTTGTTGCAGTATCTCTGTGTATTTCATTGTCCTGCTATATAATTGTTCTTTTTTATGGGTCTGCCACTTTCTCCAAGGCTTGTAACTAATGTGCGATGTCTTCATTTAGAGGTTTTGAAGATATTGCTACTTTGAAATATGTGCATCCACACAGCTAACCTGTAACTTGCTGGTTGAATTCAAGACATTTAGGGATTTGAGAGAGGTTGTGGCTTAGATGTTCTCATTTACTTTGAATAATATCATGATTTCTAGCTTTGACTCTCATCATACTGATAACTGAATAAATATACAGACCTTTTTAATGCATTATATAGCCCCTTTTTTCTGAATACTGGCATTATTTGTTCACTCCGTGCACAGAGGTGGTAAATTGCTAATGTAGCCACAGCTGCCCTGGGATTGACCGATGGAAACAATGCTACTAATCTGTGCCATCGGCTCCTGAGATCACACACACACACTAAGCAATGGGAGAAGTGTATTTCCTTTATTTACAACAATAGTTTGGCAGCCACACTGTTACATCTGGAAAACCCATCACAGTACTAACCAGGCACTGCCCTGCTTAGCCTCTGAGATCCACCCGAATCAGGCTTTACACGCAGACACAGCCGTGCTCCTCGACGTGTTCATGTGGTTCCATTTGCCGTCGCTGGATTTTTAGAGCTCAATTTTGTGCAGCCAGTTCACAGCTTTGATTAGTTGCAATAATTACTGCTGGTGAAATTAGCCGCTCGTGTTAAGATTGTCATATAACTTATGCGTAATCATGCGGGCCGTGCAAAAATACATTTATTATTTCACTTTGGAGAGCACACAGTGGATGCAGAGATGGGTTGGTTCAAATAGTGACAAAACATGGGAGCCGTAACTAAAACAATGCTACCTTTGTTGAGTAATATTGAGTTTTTTTGCATCAATAATAATTGTATACTTCAAATATTATCTCTTGGAAAAAAAACAAAACAAAATGTGCAAATAAGCAGTTTTTCATGATTTATTCAACTGTATGCAGCTTCTCCAGATCTTGTTGTTCAAGCGTCTTGTGTAAGTCATTATGTAATCCAAATATGTAGTAGTCTTTATTTCAAATGATTACTTGAGCAATACAATAAAAAAAAAAAAAACATACATACATATACAATTCAAAAAGAAGTACAATTATTGTTTCCTACCCCTTTTTACATTTTCTGTCTTTTTACAGGAGTTCTTTTGATTTCAGAAACAATAGTTTCAATATTTTTCCATATTTCAATAGCCTATAGTACCGGTACACTTTAGCTAATACTTCTTCCTCTTCTAATGCGATGCACATTATTCATATCGTGTTTTCCTACATATATTATTATCTGCTTGACTCTGGGCGAAGCCTGTTTTGCACTCTCAGGTGTAACATATTTTGCCATTGGAACAGCCATATGTTCAGACCCCAGTTTCACTTGAGCTACTAAATCAGATACAAATGTTCAAAACGATCCAGCTTGTGTATCTCATCCCATAAGTACATCTCATTTTCTCTCTTTTTCCGCCCGCCGCTAAAAAGGAGCAGCTGCAACAAGAGCGTTGGCCAGATGGAACCTTCCACCTCGATTATTTTTGACACTAAAAATAACCTTAAAAAATTAAAAGACCACTGGGACCGCGCTGAAAGTGTGTGTGTGCGAGTGAGTGACAAGACTTCATTTGGCGTCCGAGCGAGTGAATAAATGATGGGTGGATATTCGGAGGAGGAGAGAAGAGATATCCCATGGTCTCTTAAGCACACGTTAGGGCCAGGAAGAGGTTCCACGCTCAGGCCAAACATCTGCGCTCTCTGGGCTGGACTGGGATCAGTGCCTGGAAGTAGGACTAGAGATGTGATCAGCTGCTGTTGAGACCCATGGGGGGCTGGGTAAACTCCACTACAAAGACTGTGAACGAGTGTGGGCGATGAGGTGATGGCCGAAAAAAATATGTATCACACCCATACAAATGAACGTATGTATTCTGCACTTTACCGATTTTATTATTATTATTATCATTAGGCTTTATCACAAACACATATTATTCATAGTTGTATTTTATTAGGACTGACTTCTTCTTGAATGTGTTTTTTTTTGTGGGCCAAAAGATAATTTCTAGGACGAGTCACAGCAGTAGAGGTGGAGAAGCCTCTGGGTGGAGCAGGAAGGGTCAGAGCAGCAGAGGTGGAGTAGCCTCTTGGTGGAGCAGGACAGGTCACAAGGTGGAGTAGCCGCTTGGTTCGGAGCATTTTCTCTGCTCTAGACCAAAGTAAAATGCTGAATGGTTCATTAGCATTTCTCAAAAAGTTAGCATTCCTCCAATTGATTTTCACCTGATCCGCTTGGTTCGGACCATGAATCCTCTCCTCTCCGGTCTGGATCAGTGCAAAACTACTATGAACCCAACCAGAAGAAAATGAATGAAAATGAAAATGTTTTCCATGGTAATCATTGATCTACATGTCTACATTTTGGCCCACAGAGATGCATGTGTGATTGGTGGAACTAACACAACCGCCTGGATATATTGTGCTTCCTCGAATTGGACAAACAGGACCTCAGTGTTTACCTCACCACAGGCAGACTTGAGTGTATAAATTCTAAAAATAGCTTTCATTTTAATCAGTAAATAAGCTCAGAGATGTGTGGCAAGTGGTAAATATCCACAATATTATATCAGCATTGCAAACATGAGTCAGTGGAAAATGGTCCCTGGGTGTAGCGCGCTGTGACAGATTGGATCTTTGGGAGGGACGCGAGGCTAACTTCTGATACTGCATGTGTGTGTGTGTGTGTGTGAGAGGCCTTGAGCTTATCCATATTTAAAGCAGATGTCTCCGTCGCGTTGCTTCACTTGAACATCCTCTTCTCCAAATGAGCAGTTTTGCTTCGCTGGCTCTTGGGGCTTGACAGGGCAAAAGGCAGGACTTTTCCAACACTTTTTTGATCTCAAAAAGCATCTTAAACTTAGTTGTTGTTGTAATGCTGTCTTCCGAGAAAAAAAACACTCATATTTTTTTGCATCCCTTCCACACATTTTAAAAAAGAGGCTTCCTCCTTGTAAACAGATAAACACAGATTCACAGTAGTAATTTCGAAGGCCATAACTTTACCAAACTCATGTGGATGCTGAAATTGGCTTCAGTCACTCCTAATCTCTGCAGTCTGCGGAGAGCGTGACAGACGTTATGGCCTTGAGTCACAAGCAGGGGCTTTCCAAGGGTTCTTTGTTCTTTGTTTGCCATACATTTGACCAGATTGGGGAAAAAAGTAGTTTAGTTTAGAAATGAAACTTTGGATTTGATATTGGTTCCTAATAAACATTTATAATTGTTTATTATTGACACCATGACTAGTCCACACTACAGGGCTGTATCAGGTTAAAGCAGGGGTGTCAGGTCGAGGGCCATATAACAAATGCAAGGGCTGTCTGGGGGCAGAAGGTGCAAAAAATATACTCTTTTTTCTTTTTGAATATTGTTTCCATTATGAAGGTATTTTGATAAATGACTTGTTTCTCATTAGTTAGAATGGACTGTAAATTTCACTGACTTTTTGAGATCCAAACAACTAATCAATCAAAGGAAAGAATTGGTTTGGCAAGCTTTTGTAAATGGTGCAAAAATAGATATAAAGACAAACATATTAATGCAATTCTAAAACAATGAACAGATTTTTAAAAAAAGGCTCACAAAAGCCTGAATAAAGTTTTAGGTTTGGTAAAGATATTAGCTAGACTCACATTTGCACTCAGAAACACATACTCAACACTGAACTATTTTACATGTTTTTAGTGGTAAGAGAAACCAGAGAAAACCAATGCAAACACCGGGAGAACATGCACTCAGAAAGGCCCTGTTCCGACTGGGACTGCGAGAGTGCTATCCACCTAAAATCCCATCATTATAATAATATATGTTTACCTTTTTTGGCCACTCTTCGAGTTGCCTTTACAAACTGTGCTATACAAAAACCTCCATCCATTCTTTTGCTTCCACTTTATCCATTCCCTGGTGGCATCTCTCCAATCATTCAGCATAATACAGAAATATGCGGTCCTGTATCTTTGTTTCTAATTTCCACTTTCACTATTTCTAGTTCAAACATGTGTGTATAATATGTGTTCTTTTTGCGTCGTAGTGTGTACGTTTACCAACTTTTTGATCTACAGCGTTCCCAGCTCTCTCCAGGATCTATAGGCCCCCACACATCCCAGCAAACCCATTCATTTCTGCACCTGTGTGACGTACAGCCGCACTCCATCACTGTCTCCCCGCTGGTCGTTATGTTGATCTCTGGTATTACAAAGAAGAGTCGGCTTGTTTATCATTGTAATCCTTCACGAGTGCCGATCAATGCCGAGAAAAAAAAAGAAAAAAAAAAGCTGTCTCTTTCTTTATGCTTGCATCCCCAGCGGGCCGTGTCTGCTGATTCTCTGTACGTGGGATTTCATAACTCCTACCACAAATAAATTACTGTAGATCCCCAAGGAAGAAGGTTTCCCTGGAATGCAGTGACCTCATCCGTCTCGCCAGCCAATAGGAGAGCAGCGTCAAAAGTGGGCTGGCGTTTAGAGGTTCATTAGACTGATTTACTCTCCCCAGCGAGGCAACACAGAGGAGGACGCAGGAGGCAAGTGTCCCGAGAGGATTGATAATGTGCCCGAAGATGAGTCTGTAGAAAGTAATCGGTCAGATGCAAAACAGCAATTAAGTGTAAAAATGCCAAGTTCATTCGTTTATTGCAGAGATGGAGTGGATACGTGTCAATACATATGAGGAGCTGTGGCTTATATGAAAACAAATGGGAGGCTGAACTATACTTTAGAACCCATGTTGTGTGCATTTTAGCAGGTTAAGAATCTCACTGTTGGACGTGGAGACATTTCTCTTAATTCAAGTTAAAGAAAAAGCTTATTCCACATCTTTTCTGCCATTTGGCTCTTATTATAGTCCTCTGTCTGAAAGGATAACTTAAGCATACCAATATTATAAGAGATCTTAGGTTTAGTTTATGAAGCGTCGTGACTCGTAAATTATTTTTGCTCACTTTGCTCAACACACTTTTTACTTGCAGCAGTTAGCGTATAGCCTTTCCAACAAACTGTAATTACAGTTATTTCAAACAGTTGTAGTTCTAATTACAAGTGAGTAAAGGTGAAAAAACCCTTATGAATCATTTACTTATCTGGCCGAAAATGATCTATTTATTTGAGATTTTTTCAGAATTCCATTGTTTTGAATGGCTGCTCTGGGAGTTTCAGAATTCTGGGAGTCCTTGTGTTAAAAACTATTTCAAGGTTACATTTTGATATGTTTTTGTGTAGATCGATTACACGTCTTAAAATTAATGCATCTTTGTGTGGTTCCTCAAACCACAGGAAGCTAGAATATATGACTTAAAATATCTATTCCACAAACTGTCAGAATGTTCAATAGAGTTTTGAGCACAACTCATGAATAAATGTGTGATAACCTAAATTCTATACTGTCGAGCGTTGAATATATTCCAGATAGATCAAACATCTCCATGGAGACCAGATGGTGGCAGAATTCTTTCCATAAAAATGGCATGGGAATACTGGCATGTTTTTGACCCAAAACATCCAAAACAAGACCAAAAAGTAAAGAAGGTGCTTGATAAGACAATCATGTTGAGCCTGCAACTTATTTGCTTTTGGAGAACAACTATTTTGTGCAGTTCTTTGAGATGACTGCTGTAGTGATTCGGGGCTGTTCATAAATAAATAGAATTGAGCCTCATATTAATTGTAAATTACATGTCATTTAAAATCTTTTGTCCCAAATGCTATTAGACTGCTGAACTCTCTGTAGCTGGATGTGGACTGTGGATGTTTGAGCTGTATTGTTGTATCACGTTCATATGTTTGTATGGGACTCCACTTCATGTCATATCACTTATTTCCTGTGTTTTTTAATGTTATGTGCTGCTTAAATGAATTACCCCTGGTGGGATAAATAAAGTAGTCTGAATCTGAATCTAAATAAATCGGCTCCAATTTAGAGCACACAACATTCAACCAATTCTGTAATTTTTTCCCTCCGTATAGTCCAAACAAATACCTCCAAGTCTTTCTCTTGTCAGAAATAAATAAAAAATCCCTCATTGCAGATGGGTTTGCATTGTGTCCTGATTGAGATTGAGCGACGACTGGTTTTGTTCTTGACACTAGTCCTGGAGCAGAGACTATATATAGGTATCCCACAATCCCCCTGGGCTCTATGGCCACGCTGCACTAATTTGAAATTGATTGTTAATTGATCCACAGAGCGACTAAATGACCTCCTATGCAGCTCCTGATAAAGCTATACACTGTCACATAGATCAGGAGAGCGGTGCTGCTCAGTCTCTGTGAGCTGGGTTGGCCTGACCCAAAATCCTCTCTGTATATACACAGGATAATTTCATTTTTTTGTGAAGAAATATCATTTGGTAAATTGCTGAACACAATGAACTGCATTTTCTCTTCAGTAATGGCTACATCGCATCCTTGCTTCCCGGCTCAGAGAGAAATTACTGTTGCTTTTAGTTTTTCAGCTTTGCTTGTCAGAAAGGTCAGAAATGACGTAAGGATTATTATACTGTTATACATGTGATATTGCTATACATGAATTGATGAATGAATTGGAATACAAATATACGTTATTTTTCCTGCATCTTTGTTGGTGTTTTTGGTATTTTTCTTCCCATATCTCATTGACTTACTTGATTTTCGCTCATAACAGATGTTTTGAGGCGAAACCACAGAAAGAAGCCCAAAACGGGAGAAAAGACTTGAACGTGGTGAAAAGAGGACGTTTTCTCCTGCATTAAATATGGGCAGGGCTTTCACAGTTATAGGTAATTCATAACATCACTGTTGGCTAAAACGCAGCTGTTTTATTTGTGCTTCCTTCGACGCCTCGACTCAAAATCTATTAACTTCAACGTCCTGGAGATGCAGGAAAGAGCAGTGCAAGCAAATAAACTGTATGGATGTGTCTCGCTTATCCATAGGTTTAGAGCGTACCATTACTTCCTTACATGGCAGTTCAGTGAGAAATATGAAAGGTGAGATTACTCCAAACATTTTGCACTGTTAAGGCCAAATGGGCAAAAATAATTTCATAAACTGGATTCATACAGTCAGTGTGTTGTAGTTGTGTGTCATTCAGATGCATACGTGTTGTGTGGAGAGCTGTATAAAGTAATGCCAGGTCTATCAGTTGGTTAACGATTTTTTTTTCAAAATAAAGCTTGAATAAATATTACATGCACACAAAGCTTAAGCGTAAATTCACACTGACTCCTCCCCCTCTACGCACCTGCTCCTGAGCATCAACAATGGCTGCATTCAAACAGAGCTTCTCAGTTCTTTGTCTCTTTCAAGCTACTGTTCGAGCAGCAACCCACCTTCTCCCCATCAGGGTCTTGGCCCCAGGGGGTTTGCAAGCTCATTATTTCTATTAACCTCCCCCCTGCATACATCATATGTATTCCTGCCGGGGTCTAATTGCCAAGCTTAACAAACATTATGTTCAAATGCAATACATTAGTACCCAAGAAAAGAGTCTGCTGGGTTTTATTCATTCAAATTGA
>JAPMNZ010961205.1:0-11167 GCA_029875035.1 Pomatoschistus microps | reverse complement strand
ATATATATATACACATTTACAAACACATACATACATATATATACACATACATACACATGTTTCACTTCGCTCTCACTAGGTCATGCAGTATGTAAAAGATAAACTATTTTCAAATAAGATATTTGTATGTTGTCTGAATTGCTCATAAAATGTTACTTAATTAAGAAAACTTTCTGTTGAGATATACAAAATAAAAGTAAAAAAACAAGTTAGTTAAAGACCGGCTTGACTACAAGGTTAAAACAGATATGTTTGTGTGAGCTCAGCCAAAGGACCACTCCTTCCACTACAGTCTAAGACTTCTAGTTCAAAGGAAAAATGAGCCAATACGTGTTCCTCAGTGTTTCTGGTCTATTTTTCCCTAGGGATCTGATGATGAGGACAGCATGAGAGGCGGAGCTTGGTGCGCAAACACAGATGATCGAACGCACTGGTTTGAAATAGATGCTCGAAGAGAGACGGAGTTTACTGGTGTCATAACGCAGGGCCGTGCCTCTGGAAATGAGTATGATTTTATAGTACTATACATTCACTTCACTTTTTTCATATTTTATCATGTAAAATAGTAGTTATAATACATATAATAGATAGTAATATAGTATGAAGAGTGAAAATACTTTCCACCTGTTACTACCTATAAACGTAATTAGTCCCAAATCAAAAAATACTGAATGCAAACACAGCCATGCAATTATAAATAACATTTCACCAGAGAAATTGCCAAAGCTCATTTATGGGTAATACTTTTAAAAGGCAGAATACTGTTCTGATTGTGATGTCATAGTGGTATAATGACGTCATACTATTACATGAGGGACACCCGAGCTTTTAGACAGAAGGGGCAGAGTTACATGTTTGGGCAATCAGTTCCTGATATTAGCGTGGGGCATCTAGAGGTCTGTTTTTTAATGAAGAAACAATGTTTTTCTTTTCCTGCCAGATGTAATACATTTTAATTTCATTCATAACTCTTTCTGTTTGTAAACGTGCTACAATGAGGCTAACAGTGTGTTTTCTTCAGGAGTGACTTTGTGACATCATACTTTGTAGCCTTCAGCAATGACAGCAGAGAATGGACCACAATCCATGACGGATATGACGACTGGGTGAGTTTGTCTAATGAAACATATAGATATCATTATTCTCTATAGCATAAAAATCATTGTTGATTTATTCCCCCTCCGCAGTTATTCTTTGCAAATAATGATAAGGACACTCCAGTGATGAACCGTCTGGCTGAACCGGTAATGGCCCGTTACATCCGCATCATTCCTCAAAGCTGGAATGGGTCTCTATGTATGCGGCTGGAGGTCCTGGGCTGTCCTGTGCTAGGTGAGCCTCTGAATATTAAACTATTCAGTATTAAAAAAAATTAAAAAAAAGTTTGCAAAAAGTTGTAACGTTTGTTTGTGGAAATCCCCATAGATCCAGCAAATGTTCAGTACAGGCAAAATGAAGTGACTCCAGTGGACTACCTTAAATTCAGACATCACGACTACTCAGACATGGTTGTTGTGAGTAAATACGTGATTTAATGTTTTGTATTGTATTTCTTAACCACTATGGTGTGACAAAATAGTGAGAAACTGTGTACATTGTGACTATGCATCTTTGGTAAATAGTGGGTTTTGTGTTTTTCAATGTTTAGCTGATGAAGTCTGTTCATGACGAGTGTCCAAACATAACCAGCATCTACAGTCTTGGCCGCAGCGCCAATGGATTGGACATCATTGCTATGGTCATCTCAGGAAATCCCACAGAACATGAAATAGGCAAGTTACAAGAAACCTTTCTGAGGAGTATTAGGACTGTCTCCCTAGACTAGAGGGACAGTACGCTCACTATTACTTCTGTTGTAGTAAAAATCAATGTAACCCAGATGTTGACGCACAGTGACTTTGGGATGCGACAAGAAGTGGTTTGGGTTTCCATGGAAACCAATATTGTCTTTGAGTTAATAAAGCGGCCATGCCCCCTGATAAACAGGAAGTCCATGATTTTGAATTGAAAATGGAAAAACAAGAATTAACGAGAATTTCGAACAATTCCACCTCAGGCATTTCACGAACAGGGCTCAGAATATTCTACAGAAGTGTAGCATTAAACCATACTCACAGAACTTCCATTATTTATTTTATTTAAAAAGGGAACATGTACTAACTATGTTAGTTGAGTGATGTATTATCGTATGTGTTTTTTCTCCACGTCGGCAGAATGTGAAAGAACAGAAATGGGCACATTTGCAAACACACTACAGAGTGTGCCAAAATGTTATATGGGGAGCAAATTATTATTTAAATTTTTTTAAGTATGAAATTTCTCATTCAATTCTGTTTCAGGGTGCCAATCAGACCTATGTCTTATTGTTTACTGTGCTACCGCAATGATGAAAACTCTTTATTTTGTGAAAATTGAAAAAAAGAAGAATTAGACTATGAACTTTTACCAGCTCCTCTTCAAGCATTTTAGCAACAGGACTCAAAATTGCTTGACATCATTTAAAGAAGTGTAGCATAAAAGATTTGCTACATTTTGATCAGTTCATTGGTGTACAATATGAGTCCTTGCCATAGCAATGTATGAAGGTGCCCAGGTTTTTCAACCCTCACCTTTTACAATATTAGTTTGTGTCCTAGAAATATGATGAGGGTTTGGGAGTGTAGAAGTGTAGCCCACGAGGGCTGTTCAATGCAGCTTGCAGCTTTAGTTGTATTTATATTTTGTTGACAGAAGTATTGGGATAAAAGATCATGACCTTCTTCTGCAGGTGAGCCCGAGGTGCGGTTCACGGCAGGTCTCCATGGAAACGAGGCCGTGGGCCGAGAGCTGCTGCTGTTGTTGATGCAATACCTATGCAAAGAATACAAAGACCGAAACCCCAGAATCCAGCACCTTGTGGAGGGGATCCGACTCCACCTGGTGCCCTCCCTCAATCCGGACGGTCAGGAGAAAGCTTTTGAAACGGTTTGACGACAAGACAATTCAAGACATACCAGCAAACAAACTACATTATAATTATTTTGTGGGTTTTTTCACAGGGATCAGAGCTGAGTGCATGGACCACAGGGCACTTCACAGAAAGAGGTTTTGACATTTTTGAAAACTTTCCAGATTTAAACACAATCTTATGGGACGCTGAAGACAAAGGCCTTGTGCCAAAACTGATGCCAAACCATCACATACCTATTCCAGAAAACATGGAGGCCAACAGCTCGGTAAGAGATTATTTAAATATTGTCATTGTGCGCAGAGCAAGTAGTGATTGTCTCTCAATAGATGGTAGGCGCAGAGACAGACAGTAGTGTTTTCTCAGGGTTAACCAGGACTGTATCTTTGATCTTGTCTGTCTTGGTCCGTTTCAGTTTGCCGTGGAGACCAGGGCCATAATCTCGTGGATGAGAAGCTATCCATTTGTGCTGGGTGCAAACTTCCAAGGCGGAGAGACAATTGTGGCCTATCCTTATGATAACTTACGCATGAACAAACCTGCTGAGAGCCAGAGGGCGCACAGTCGCAAGAAGAGACAGTAAACTATATTTTATTATATTATCTTTTGAATTGGCTATAGAGCACTGCTGATTTTATTAAAAGGTGCACTATGTAGGCAACCGGTGGGAGTTCAATGCCCTTAGGCTTGATCCAAAGAATATTATGAACTAACTATCTTTATCACCTTTTATCCACTTGTTTTGTTTAATTGCAACAGCCACTTGTTGCTTCTTTCAATGCAGATTAAAGGGAAACAAATGACTAGTTCTCAACTAGAGAAAAGTTCCCCTCCATCCTTGAAATCCTAGAGGAGTTCAAGTATCTCGTGTTCACGTTAAGGGAGTAGGGGAAGGATGGTGCAGTGATGCAGTCAATGTATCAAACTGTTAGAGCCAAGCTGAAAGACAAGTCACCTATGGTTATGAGCTTCGGGTAAAGACCAGAAGGATATGGCACAGATACAAGCGATCAAAATTAATTTCCTTCGCAAGACACTCCCTTTAGGGTGAGAAGCTTGGAGAAGAACACAGGTCCTCCACATCCTGCCAGTTGAGATGGCTCGGACATCTGTTATGCATGCTTTCTTGGCACCTCCCTGAGGCAAGATGCTCTGGATCTGTCCCAGCTGGAGAAGGGAAGACCCAGGACACACTACAGGGACAAAGTCTCTCAGTTGGCCTGGGAAACACCTACCTTGGAGATATTACCTGGAGGGTGGAGGGTGTGTGTGGATAGGAATGTCTGGGCTCTTAAAAACTACACAGTGCATCTTTAAGTTTGGCTTCCCATAGTTCCTGATTGTTTCTCCCTAATACACATCCATCCATACATCTCTGCAGGTATGAGGAAGAAGAAGAGCACTTTGATGGGAACGGATGGGGAAGAGGGTACCAGGAGGAGCCAGAGGAGGAGTGGAGAGGAAGAGGGTACGCCGAGCCAGAGGAGGAGTGGCGCGGGCATGGATATGAACAAGAGCGTGGATATGACACTGAGCGCAGATATGAACAAGAGCGCGGATATGAACAAGAGCGTGGTTACGAACAAGAGCGTGGGTATGAGCACGGATACGACCCGAGCCAGGGCTACAGACAAGGCGAGGAGGACGAAGAGGAGAGGAGAAGAGGAGGAGGGGGAGGCGGATATGAGTACCCAGAACCCGATGAGCCCCGGACGACCGCAGATGAGTCCCTGTTCAGATGGCTGGCCGTGTCCTATGCCTCCACCCACCTCACCATGACACACAACTACCACGGGTCCTGCCACGGGGACACTGCAGCTGGGGGCTACGGCATCGTCAACAGAGCCAAGTGGAAGCCTATCACAGGAAGTAAGAAACAATACGATGTAGAATATAAAATGAGATGGTTCAAAATGACTGGAACTTATAAACCTCTAGATGAAATATAGGTGGGTCAAGGGTCCACAAGCAGAATCTTTTTACTTAAAAGTTCTCAAAGGTTAAACAGGGCAGGACCGGATAGTACTGTGATGGGAGACCTATGGGAAAATCAGGTGAGGCTGTAAAGTGCCAAACTGGGCCAAAGGCAGATGAAAAGACTTGCTCCAGTATGCCCCAGGGAAAATATATAAATACAGCTATGTGACGCACTATAAAATAATGCATTATTAATATTATTCAAAAATGGCCCAGTTAAGCTGTGACCATAACAAAAACTAACCACCACCTTATGTACAGAATGGCATGTGATGAGCTCAGGGTCTTGGATCTTAATACTGACTATAAACCCTTCACTCACTTTGTTTATAGCAAGCTCTAGTGGTCAGTATTTGCATTGCTCTTTCCAGGCATGAATGACTTCAGTTATCTTCACACCAACTGTTTTGAGCTGTCCATTTTCCTGGGCTGTGATAAGTTCCCACATGAGATGGAACTGATGCGAGAGTGGGAGAAAAACAGAGAAGCAATGCTCATCTTTTTGGAGCAGGTTAGTGGCAAAATATAATCTGATTTTATGTTCTCCCTGCGTTTGCCCAATGTAAGGATAGTACAACTAGGGTACTTATTATAGTGATTTGTCTATATCTTTGTTTTGGCAGGTACACCGTGGAATAAGGGGCATTGTTAAAGATGAGCAGGGAAACCCGATTGGAAATGCAACTATTTCTGTGGAGGGAGTGAATCATGATGTCACCACAGGTCAGATGAAAGGACCATGATAAACAATGTATCAATGCTTAACTTTTACTCTTCTTTGCCTCTATAGCACCATCAGGGGACTACTGGCGGTTGCTGAACCCGGGTGAATATCGCGTGACGGCCCGGGCGGAGGGTTTCACTCCAAAGACTCTGCTGTGTGTGGTTGGATACCAGCCCGGGGCAACAGCCTGCAGCTTCAACCTCGCCAAGTCCAACTGGGACCGAATTAAACAGGTCTGCATGCATATATGACCTAGTGAGAGGGCTGGGCAAAACACTCCTCCCACCTCACCTCTGTTTTTGTACCCAGGCTGGAGAGAACAGATGGAAATTAGTTTACAGGAAATTATGAGTTTCTATTGAGTTATAAGTGTGACAGACTGTATATTGGATTCCTTTTCAAAGCAGAGATATATATATTAATAATATAATATATATAAAGTTTCATAGTCCAAAATGTCTGATTAAGGTAAGCAAGGGCAGGCTACTGTTGCACCCTCGAAAAGAACGACCAGACTTATTCAGGAGTATCATTAAATAACAGATCTGGTTTAAGTTACAAGCAGCTCTGTTCTTTCCCTAATTCCCATGGATACATAACAACTCTGCCTTCTATGGCTATCAATCTTTCTTAAAAAGGTACAATACTCCATTATTACATGGGTACAGCTAATACAAACATATTCATCAGGAATGAAGTAAATATCACATTAAAATAATGTAATCTTATTTAAATTAAAGAATGAATATGTGTACATTTCTCTAACAAAAGTATGGTCTAATTGACAGGGCGCTACGAGACACTTTACTTTGTCTGGAATAATACAAATGTAACTTGGAAAATTAGAATATTGTTCAAAACTCCATTTACTTATTAGTGAAAACTATTATAAGATAGACTCATTACAAAGTAAGTTATACGAAGTTTTCGTTATTATTGGTGTCCAGTTTAAAACACCAAAAGAAAATATTGCTATAATTATAAGAAAGATTGGACATATGTCACTTTGCATGTAATGAGTCTATATAATTAGTCTCAGATTTTAAGTTGAACTAACTGAACATTTGAATGTTTGTCTTGGATATAAACCAGGTTATCATTCTGGTCCCCAAGCTAAAGCTTTATTCTCTTTACTTAGTGTTTTTATGTCCAGAAGCAATTTATAGTTTACCTAAAACACTATATCCACTCCATGTAAATGTTGATAACAAGTTTAAGTAAAAACCATTTTTGACAAGTATTTTTTACTGCGCAGATCATGGCTCTTCATGGAAATAAACCAATCCGCCTGGTCACGCATGGCAACACCAGAACCACCGTAGCCCGTGGGAACAGGATCCATGGGAACAAAGGAGTAAACATTTCAAACCCAGAGCGTCTGCGGAAGATCAGGATCGCACGCCTGCGCCGCCTGCGCAGACAGAGGCTCCTGAGGCTGAGGGCCACAACAACCACGTTACCTCCAACTACCACAACCACAATCCCCACCACTCCTGAGGCAACCACATCCTGGTACGACTCGTGGATGGTCGAAGGACAGTCTTCCACCCCTGGAGGCTTTACAGACTCCATTCTGGATTATAACTACGAGTACAAGATTGATGCCTATTAAAGCAACAAGACAAAAACACTTTTTCCCACTGCACTGTTGATAAATAGATGGAGGTTTGCTTGTTTGATGGAATGCCATATTTTGAGAATTCACTCAACACATTACTCATTATTTTTGTATAAATAAAATGTTTGTTTCTTTTTATAAACTGACCTATTTATTCAGGTTAATTTGCCTAAAAAATTCAGACCTGGTTGATACATGTTTTGTTTATTCTGGACACATTAAAAAGAGTTGACAGGAATACAGGAGTTTATTATTTACATTGCAACCATTTATAACAGATCAATTATAAAAAGTTTGTAGACGGTCACAGTCAAATGATTTAATTGTGAGAGATTATACAAACATTATTTAAGATAAGATTTATGTTTGAATGATCATCCTCATAAAGGTAGTCAGTGACAAGTTGTTTCTGGTATAGTTGTGGTGAGTGTCTTTGAATACCTTATTCATTTTTGTATTAGTGGCTAACGTTCATCTCACTCTCGTTGTCGTCATTGGAGAAGGCAGAGAAGTTCACTGGCTCACATTCAAGGGTGCGTAAGTTCACCATGCACACAGTCTGCGTGCTGCTGAATTCTGGGACGGCGACCAGAAGGACTTCCTGACCTTCTTGGCCTGTTGCATATGAGAAAATACAATGATGAAATAGTAAGGGTGGAAGAAAAAAAAACCTCTACATTATATGACAACACAAACCTTTGACAATCTTTGACTCAAAGGAAGGTGCATTCCCACTGAAGTACACATGGGGGCACTCTTTCAAAATGAATGGGTCACTTTGGTAATATGGATAACAACCTGAGGAGAAAAAAAAAAAGTCTTACTCAAGAGGAAAAAAAGATGAGCGATAATGATAATAATAATGATTCAGTATTAACCTAAAGTATCAGGTGCAGTTGGTGCTAGATGTCGTAAATGTAGAGTTTCCTCCAATATTTCTATGTGACTGACAAAGCTGGTGTATTTGTGTATATCAATAACATTTTGACCTGAAGTTCCCAGAAACCTTCATTAAAACAAAGGAAGTAAGTTATTAATTGCTCGACATACACAAACAAGGTCAATAGTCTCACCTGACTCCGTCTATTTCAGCCTGGTATGGGTTGGGGGCCAGCTGTAATGTGGGATATACACAAGACAAGGGGAGCATGCAGCGATGAAGAGGCTGCTGAGGGAGGGTGTAGTTTGTGGGGTCGTTTTGGCCTGGCATTACATCCACTGCAACCGACGACTGAAATGTAAAGAAACACGCCATGAAATATATATCTATGCATTATTGTTGGAATGATAATAATTTTCCATTTCCATTTTTTTATTCATTCCATTCATTTATATAATGATTCATGATGAGGCTTGGCATTTCATGTTTTAGAATGTTCAAATCAAATGTTTCTCCATCCACTCTCCTTATGCTCTCAGCAGATAATACCCCCTTCTTCCATTAAAGGCAGGTGTTGAATTCATTTTCTCATTTTCAAATTAAAATTGAAAGTTTAGCAAAATGTTGTAAAGAATGTGAATTCACCTGAGAAAGCGCCACAAAAAATGTGTTTGAAAAAAGGCAGAAATTGTCTCTACTTATGTAAATTAGATTGTACCAGGAAGAGACAGAAGCCTTTAACCAAAAAGTGGTGGTGGTGGTGGTGTTACGTACAGTATTTGTGATAGAAATTCCTAATAATAGCATGGATGGATCTAAAAACAAGTCCAGGTCTGTTTTTGAGGATGGAATTTTTAGAAGATGAAAGCTACAACTTTAAAGCAATTTCTCATGTATGAAAATAATATTTAGTACCACAAGTTGAAGTAGAAGATCATCCAAAAGACGCATAGCATCTACACTTCCAGCCTGGGTTTTCTTTGTAAGGTACTTGGCCTGAATAGAAGGTATTCCAAAGGGAATATTGGGATTAATCAAATAATCCAAGAACATATCAAAGATTTTAAATGAGTAAAATGGCATACCTTTGTTGAGGAGTCTTTGTCCTGGATGTGGTGACTGAGTAAGTTTCCTGAAAAAAGAACCCTGGATATAGTAGATGCCCCACTTTGCTTTCCCTGGTCTCCTAACTGTCCAGTAATCATATCAACCAGCAGCTGCAACCCCAGCAGACTGTCAGCCTGGCTACTTCCTAGACCGAGTCCTGAAGCCAACAGCACAAATCTGCAAGGACCAATAATCAAGAGTAAATTTATGTAAATTTAATGAAACATTGTTACTTCATATTGTTAGTAAGGACGTCACCTGTCAGAGCTAAGTGATGGCCGAGGTGTCTGAACTGGTAAATCAGCAGTACAAAAGTCTTCAACAGTGAATTTACCATCCATCGTCTCAGTTCCATGTATAGCAACAACACTGCCTAAAAAAACATGTTTCTTCAGGAATTATAAATAGATTAAAAGGAATCCATATTTAGGATTATCAAATTACAAAAAAGTGATGTATCTGTGCAGTATTATTGACCAGAGCTCAAGAGCTCAACTGAGCAGCAGTATCCTACTTGCAAGTAAAGACATTCATTGTTGTAGTATCTTTTAAGACAATTAGAGCACATTCTATATTTCGGTCCCAGTAAAAACCTTAAAATAACATCCAACCTGTGAAACACTTGTCTCTGTCAAGTTTTCCTTCCAGTTTTATTCTCTGAAGCTCGTCTTCCAAAATAAGCTCATCCGTGTCATTTATGTACTTTGTACGAGGAGGCTGTGGCAGAAGATTGTGCTGAAAACAAGAAACAATAAATCAATATATTGCCAAAAAGTTCAATCGGTCAATTAAAACTGCAGACCTCTTCGCTGATTTCTTTCAGAATTGATGGCTGTAACTCCATGCGTTTGAACAGTGTTCCCACAATGCAACACTGCTCTCCTGTCTGAAGATCACACAACTTTTTGATGTTAACTTCTGGCCCTGAAGATATTCAAAGACAAATGTTTTTGTAAATTGCGTTTGTGAAAGACAATGATACAAAAGGTTTATGAATTCAAATAATTGTATTTGTGACATTTTGGCCAATTACCAGTTACTCCTACCTGCACTGATCTCACAGAAAAAAGATCTAAGGAAGGCATTGTAGCCAAAACATCCCAAAAGAATTTATTGACATCTAAAAGTAGAGAGTGTGATGCTTTGTTTGTACTTTCTATGCGTCTTAGATGCATAGAAAGTATTTTTGCCGAATAATTGGCATTTGCCATATTATCTGTTTGTATTATTAATCTATGTATTTTATATCAACTTTGTACAACACATATGATGAAGAAATAATGAAGAGAACAATTGTTCAATTAAAAAAGTGATAATGCAGGGCATCATAACGATCATCCCAGAATCATATCATACAATGCTATTATGTTGGTCGTCATTGACGTACCCCACTTTTTCTGGGCTCTCTCTATGAGCAAAGGCCTCATCTCCATCAGCCGCGCAGCGTAAATGTGTGCATACTGGCGACTGAAGTTTCGCGCTCCGACAGTGAAGCGCTCAGAGCAGAGGGTAAAAGCAGGAGACACTCGCTCATACGAAGGCAGCTGCTCATCAGAGGCGGGAGGACAGAGCATTGTGGAGGCTTCCATCTGCGCACATATGTCAGAGAACATGGTCACTGGAAAGGTAGATAGATATTAATGTTTAAAAGCACAGTGAATCAAAGCACATGAAGAATAAGTAACAATTATCTTATGATTGAAAACCAATGCATTTGTTTGCTGTATTGATATAAGCTTCACTGGTTAGAAGTTGATGGAAATGCTTCAATTGATTTGAGATATGAGAGTTGCTGTCTCTAATGTTTTTTTAGTAGAATTGATAAAGCTTATGTGGTTGGTAAACCACTTCTAATTGCCACTTTTGTACATAATATTCTATATTTTTTCCTGCATTAACATGTTTGCACATTTC
>JAPMNZ010961197.1:0-18472 GCA_029875035.1 Pomatoschistus microps | reverse complement strand
AAATGCGTTAATTTATTCATAACGCGCTAATCTTCTGGCGTTAATTGATCGTGATTAACGCGCTAAAGTCCCGGCCCTAATAATAACATAATAATTCCTATGGCAGGCCACTAAAAACCGGTCCCACAGGTGACAAACAGACATGGATAACTGCGGTAATTATGGTTAGAGTCCATTGGCACAGATTGGCAGCATCTCTTCTGTCAGTGTGGGCAGCTGTGGCAACAGCACTGGCTGAGCACCCCATGTGTGGAGAATATAATGTTTGTTTTCTGAGCTACTTGTGCCATACAAACCTCAACTGCATTTTTCTTCTGTGCACGTTTGTTTATCTTATCCTAATGTATTTTTTGTTATGACATATTCAGTCACCTTTATCATTATCGCTACTTAGTTGCACAAACACTGAATTAACGTTTTAATTTTGTCAACCCTTTTATTATATATATTTTTCTGTATAAAACATTTTGTTATGATAAATAGGTATGTGACAATATGTTGCATTTTGCACTGAAAAGCCCCGCTGGCAGGTTGGTTTATGTGGTAATGCTATAATGACTAACCTCACACCTCTGTGTCAGGATTCACTTTTAACTAATGCATTTGATTATGCATGTCTCAATAGTCTGAGTCTAAACAAAGACGGGGCACTGGTGTTGAGGCGGTGTTTTCCATGTCACTGTAATTACTGTACACATAATGGTGTCTGTCTGAAGCTCTCATTAGACTCTCGCTCTGAGTCAGGCCCTGACAGTGTGGGATGGAAACATTACAAAAGGAGAAGGGCCATTATCACTTGCACTGAAATGAGAGAGCGACTGATGCACTAAGAAACCCCTCATGTAACGGGGCCTGCTGGACACAAGTGCATCCAATCTGCCAATGTGTCTGGAAGAATGAGAGCTTAATCCAACATCTTACAGGCACCATGCAGCCCGGCCACTATTTGTCCAAACAATCTCATCTTTCCCCTGGCCTGATCCCTCCTGCCAGAGTTGCCATCTTCAAGCTTCATGCGGACAGGCGTCTCCCCTCGGGGCCTGCTGTTGTTGACGTATAGTTACCACCATGTCGTCCTGTCTGCTCTCCTCACTCATGGGTTATGTTCCAAAGCAGACGCGACACGAGCAGAGCCACAAGGTCTAATCTGGGAGCACGCAGCGGTGGCACCAAAGCTCTCGAGTCCCATCATGACGGCCCCAATGACTGCATCCTGTCACGGCTAGACTCACACACGCCATCACACTGTCCCTGTGTTTGGGGCACATTAGCAGACAAGACTGAAATGTTGCACTGGAACTGTATTATGTGATGCTGGTCAGCTGCAGCCAAGGGACAAGCCTCTATCTGTCTGATTGTTTGTTAAAGCAGGAGGCCGAGGGCAGAGATGGAGCCGTGTGTTTGGAGCATTAGACCAAAGCAGGCTGCAAGGCTCTCTGTGGAAGTGTATCATGAGTAATGCCTCATCAAACACACAGAGAAGGAGGAGCAGGTCACACCGCGCTGCTCCACCGGGCTTATGTCTGCGCTTGTTCGTGCGTGAGAATGTTTTTGTGGCTTAGAACACAGGTAGTCTTCTACAGTACGTCTTTATGATGGGAAATAGAAAAAAGCTTGCTTGATCAAAACAAAAAAATCCCCAAATCTCCTTTGATGTTGTTTTTGTGCCGGTAAAAGTGCCAAAAAGGAGAGAATTTGTGAGAGGAGACAAGCAAAACGCGAGGAAAGGAAATGCCAAGGTTTTACAGCTGGAGGTCTGGGAACAAGTTCATCTGTGATCATTTTGTACGTGGATTGTAAAACATATGAAACATATAAATAAATGTATAAAATGAAAGGCGTTTGAAGTTGAGTAAAAAGGCATGAGTGTTCTTTTTTTTTTAAGCCCTCATTATGTATGTAAGGGATTTCAGCAAAAATGAAAGGGAAATATCTATATATGGGTCAGTTTATGAAATATGTATTCAGCGTTAAAAAGCCATCTTTTATTAATACAGTAATCTATACAGATGGTCGTTGCAAATATAAAAGCGCAATGATGTGAAGACTCCACTAGATGGCATTGTTGCTCCATCATAGCAAAGAGAAGCCGCTCAGAGCAAAAGGACTGGGATGGAGGGATTCATAGGGAGACAAAAGCAGAAGAGGGCTTTCTCTGTCTGTAGCCCCTCTGTCGTCTGGCCGCTTGAAGGCATCGCGCGCTCTGCTCATCCCAACAACTCCCAAAGTTAATGACTTCACGCATTACCGCAAATGGATCTTGGTTTTTACATTAAAGCACAGATGTAATGAATACAGTGGGCTGGCGCTGCTTAGTGGCTGTCCCGGGGTAAGGCTTTATGTTAAAATAAAGCTGATAGCACACAGCGTACAAGGGGGAGAACTTTAGTGATTCTAGTCTGGCTGCCTGCTCTGTATGCAGCCGGCATGTGTGTGTGTGTGCTTGTAAAGCTGCTGACACCTTCTCTTTACCTGGCCACATCACCTATAATTGGCTATTGGAATATCAGTCACAGCCCTGGTAGCCTTTCAGACACACCCACATCACAGTCTGGTTGTTAACACTACGGGAACAGCTCTCTCAAAGATCTTTCTCCAAGTCCACACGCGCCTGCTATACCAGACAAACGGGCACTCTTTTCAAATAATTCCTTCTTCTGTCTTGGATTGTGAGACTAATAAAAACACTGAGCACATCACATTGCATTAGTAAAGAGGGTAGGAACCAGAATCAATCTAGTGATGGGGGGAGAGCGAGCGGACAGGCAGGCGGGGTAATTGTGGCGAGTCAGACATTTTCGCTCCCACGTCCAACATGAATCGATAACTAGCCACGTCCCGACTTCCTGCGCACGGCTCTGAGAGGAGGCGTGCTCTTAGCCTGTCCGGAGCCCAGCTATACAGACCTATGACCCCATGACGAGAGTATGCTAAATGTACTGCGTAGGACCCTTTCAAGACTGGAGACAGAGGAGCTGATTGCGTTTACCGTAGAACCTTTTGAGGTAATAAAAACTGGCATTAAATCCTTAGAATAAGTAGGTCCAGTTTGCCATGAAAAGACTATTAAACGACTTTTTTATAGCAGGTAGGAGCTGTTAAAGTGCGTGGATAAATGTGCGACGGCGGTGACAACGATCGATCAATGCATACTTCTGAATTGGATCAGTCTATTACTCACACATAGGCTTGAGCTGGCCAATCAACTCCTCCTTGGTCCACTTGGCCCACTCCTTCTTGTCCGTATTGATGGAGCACAGGATTGGACCACATGGTTTCCCACAATCCTCTATGGCAGGGACATTCAGATAGTGGACAAGCACGATATCAGGGTTCTGTAGAGGAGAGGGACAGGACAATGGATGAGACAATTAGACAGAGCGACTGGGTTAGTGAGTAAGTACGTTTTCTTAATATATATAGTATATTTTACAGGCCAAGGATACACAAAGCACTTTACAATTTTGTTGTAATTCCCATTCACTTCTCACACGGTGATGACAAAAGCAAAACGGCGAACACACAGATGCATCAAAGCCTCCTATCACCATCATTCCCTCCAGATCATTGTTATTGTACATGTTATTGGTGGTAGGGGAAACCGGACACCCAGAGAAAACTGACACAGACACAGGGAGAACATGCAAACTCCACACAGAAAGGGCTGGAGGTGGAATCGAACCCCAGATCTTTGCTCTTAAGCACAATCGCTAAGTTCTGCACCACCTTTCCAAGCTGTAGTACACTAGTAATAGTAGTAGTAGTAGTAGTAGTAGAAGTTATAGTAGTAGTAGTAGAAGTTATAGTAGTAGTAGTAGTAGTAGTAGAGCAGTAGCTAGACTAATAACAAAATAAACAATGCATTTGATATTTATGTCATTTTTACGCAAGGAGAAAGGCTTATACATTATTGATTCTCTCGACGCTCTTGTGGTGGTTCGCTACAATCCACAACTGCCGCAGGGCTTGACGTAGCTGCCAATCTGAGCCAACAGCGTTTCCAATCACTTATTCAAATGCAAAATTATTTATTTGGGGAATAGCCTCTTGAGGGGTACTCATTCTCATTCATCCAAAGTAAAGTGGGTAGAGAGTCTTGGCCACATACAAGCGTGATAGATTATAACGATTGCACCAGTTATAAGGCAACCAACGGCAAGGCAGAATGACTATAATAATAACAATGCAATTCATTCAATATTTACGAAAAGTTTACGATGGCAAAGGCTGAAAGTTCTCTCGTTGTGTGGTTTACAGTGCATCCATTCATTTTTATGTGCTAATCCGTAATTACATTGTGTCCTCATGTAACACACTTATGGCATTTTGTCAAGTCCTCCCACATGGCGAGTTGATGCCCTCAATTAACTGTGCCACTATTTACAGAGCAGAAACCCAGCATTTTCCATCTGTATACTGTTACCGGGTTACCTCCGCAAATCCACTAAATTGACGGCATTTGAATAATAGCTACAATTTAGTCGACAATATTTTTTGCGAGAGCGTTTTGTGAAAAGCACTGCCACATTCAAATAAGTGTTGTGTTTGTTCTGGGCCTTATTGCGTTCAATTTCTTCTAAGCATCTACTTGCTATTACGCGGGCGCAAATGAAAGAGGCAAATGACCTCACGCTGGATGCAAAACGAATGCATAGAGCGTAATGGAAGGCCGGGCATAGCGAGCGGGCACGTGGCTAAACAAGACATGGGAATCGACAAACCAACAAAGACCTTGATGGTGAAAAATGCAGTGACAACATGTGTGTGAGAGTGCGGTTTGAAGCTTCATCAGGGCTAAGTGGGGAATAAATCACAGCGCTGCTACTGTAGGTCCGTGCTCCCTCTCAGTGCGTGCCATTAATCTGCTACTACAACCCCCCCCTTACTTCACCCCTTCCCCGCCACGCACAGGCTCTCTCCTTATTCCAGACAGGGGTGTGGTCCAAACATTGTCACACAAGGAAGTTCACAATTATGTATGCTATGTTCTCTGGCATGTCTGTGGGGGGCGGGAGAGAAACACTTCCATCAGGAAATCCAATCTCTGGTGTTCGTGTGACATCCAAACTGCACACTAGGCAAATAATCCAGACTGGCAGTTCTGACCAAACCTACAGTAACTCAATATAGGGCTCGTAAAGATGGGGTAACTTTCAAACCACAAAAAATTTGAACAATCTAATACAACCCATGTAAGGCTACTTTAACACTTGCAAAACAGTTCGGACTCTGTCACATTTTTAGACCAGATTTTTCAGACAGAAACATAAAGCTGTCACCAAAGATTAATTGATTATAACGCTTGATTAGTTTGGATTGATTGATTGATTGTGACAGCCCTATAGAAAAGTGAAAAAGAGAGGACCAGCCTGACTCAGAACTTGGCTCTTAGCCCAAAGAGCCAAATAGCCAATAATAGTTGGGTCATTTATGCATATTTATTAGCATTTATGGACATTGGTCATCCACCACCTTTGGAGCAATGGCTTCTATGTTTTGTTATAATTTCATTTCCTATGTGCGAACTGTTCGATTCTCTGATCTGTTGTTGGAAAACCGACAATACAGGACAGTAATATGGGGCCATACAAACTTGGGGCAAGCTTTAATGGTTGGCCACATTGGTTTTGTAAAATGATCGTGGCTGATATTGTTTGAAAAAAGTTGATATTTTACAAAGTTAGTTGAACATGGTCTAAAAATAGAGCAGTGTGAGTTTTGAGTCGGTTGTCACTGGTGTGGACTGTTTGGACGGAGAAGGCACCGAGAGGTTTATGATGCCCCCCAGATGGCACCAGCAGCTGCGTCAACAGCCAAGACAGACCCTCACTCTTTACATGGAGTGAGGGTGCCAAATGCAGGCCAGTTCATTTCACTATTAGGATACAACAGCATGTGTGCAGAAGCATAAGCAGAACACTCAGAAGTTTGAGCAAACAAGAGGAAAAAGGCAGGCCAAGGACGATCTGAACGAGTTTGCACAACATGGTTTGCTTATTCTATTATCAAAGCTTTAAAAACATTAAAAAGAGAATATTATCTAGTCCTGTGGCTGTTTTAAAAGCTTTTTATGATTTATTTTGGTGACCTTTTAGGCTCCGACATGGGATTAAAGTAGAAAGAGACGTTTGATAAATCATCAGACTGTGGGCTCAGCAATAACACTGAGGCGCGGTGCCCTGTGAATAAGCCATGCAAGAAAACTCCATGTTCAAGTACGATTCTGTTCATATATATATATATCTTTAAAATATAAGTTTGTTGATAAAATACAGTGAGATGTAGGGTCAGAGAGTGTTTGGACCTGTGTCATGTGTGAGCTTGTATGTGCTTTGTTGTTGTATGATTCCTCCAAACAATTTTCAACCTGTATATTATTTGTAGATCCTGTTTATTTATTTCATTGTCTTTTGTGCACAAATTACTACTTCTTCCATTATGTCTAACCTAAAGTGAATGTCAGTTACTGTTTTCAAATTGTGAAGAAAGAGTGTAATTCTTGAAGACTGGCACCATGACAGACCTGCGGTTTCTGATTGGCCAAAATGTCTTGCCAAAGTCTTGCCAAGAGGGGGGACTTGTTTAAAATGTAAACGAAAATACAAGTTGCTGATATCACCTTTAAAGCTGTGTGCCTAACTTTCTTTTATTTTTATGAATGCATATGTTTTCTCCCAACATGAATATGTTCACATTTTCTGAACAAGTTAGACCACTGTCTTTATCTGATTAAAACATTGGCTCATCTTTTACATANGACTGGCACCATGACAGACCTGCGGTTTCTGATTGGCCAAAATGTCTTGCCAAAGTCTTGTCAAGAGGGGGGACTTGTTTAAAATGTAAACGAAAATACAAGTTGTTGATATCACCTTTAAAGCTGTGTGCCTAACTTTCTTTTATTTTTATGAATGCATATGTTTTCTCCCAACATGAATATGTTCATATTTTCTGAACAAGTTAGACGACTGTCTTTATCTGATTAAAAAATTGACTCATCTTTTACATACTGAGAGCTGATTGGCTGGGTGAGGGCTGGCACTCCCATTTTTGTTGAAAAAGCTGATCTTAAGATGTGACTGATGCAACAAAAATGTGAAAACACAGCACCAGACTGTTTTGAGAGCGAGGAACTAGTTACATGGACTTAATTAGTAATTTCAAAGTTAGGTACTCCAGCTTTAACCAAAGACATTGGTGATTGCATATACCCTCAAATGGAAGCTATTGAACAAAAGTAGTCCCTAATGTGTAAAGGAAGTGACACTTTTAGCGCGTACGTCCCATATGGATGTACAAAGAGTAATTGCCCATTTTCCCCTTCCCCTTTAGTGTACACAGTGTTTAGTCTGTATATGTAATGAGAAAAGCTTTTAAAGAATACGGAGCAGCTTTCTTTCCCTACTGCCTTCTACCTCCTCAGCTCTCCCAACTTTACAGCACATTTAACAGCCTTCTCTAACTCAGGCCCACCTTAGCCCAGAGAGGAAAACAACACAATGAAAATGTAAAGCGTCACATAAATCTACCATGAAGGTCATTTAATTTAATTTCCTGCTGGCTGATTTTTTCATCGAGAAATATCAAGAGTTGCTTCTGGTTGCGAGGGCTGAGGGAAAACTTTTGCTTGGCTACTGTTTTGTTGAGAAAATAAGATCTCATTAACTTATTGATTAATTGTGTAATGTAGTCTTGTGGTTGTGCTTCCACTTGCTTCCCATGTGACTCTGAGGGCAGCAGTCCAGAATCAGAAAATAAAAAGCCACAGTGCTATGAGCGGTTTTGTATCAGAGAGAGAATGTATGTATCAACTCCAATCGTATTAGCATAATGACCAGATTTGTAAGCAGGTATGCTAATGATACACAAGCTAACGCCTCTTAAAGCCTAATGGTAGAGCGAATGTGTAAAATATAGCGTCTCCCCAGCCAGTGTTTTCTCATGGTGGTGTTGTGTTAATGTTTACTGCACATCCCTGGAACAGATGGATAGACGTGGAGCTAATTACTGGCAGAGTCTTGAGGAGTCAGCCATGGGGGTGGAAGGCCTGCTGAGTAGGTGGTGGGGCTCCGTTCGAACACATTTTCATATGCGCAAATACATCGGCAGCACACAAAAGCCATTTATGAGCGTATAAACAAAAACAGACCTGCCTTCACCAAACACACAAGTGATGGGCAAGTCATCGCCATCGCAACTGAGAGGATAAAGGTGCTGTCGTAGCCAGGCAACAGGTTTCTGAGGCTCCCACGCACAGAGCCAGAGCTTCCTGACTGCCTACCTCGTCTTGGAGTCAAACACCCTGTTCCACCGGCAACAACGAGCCGAGCCGAGGAGAAAGATTTGCTAATGGAGCTGGAGACACAGATAGACACCCTGACCTTCTCCTCCTTGCTGCGGATATGTGTGGCTAGTTAGAGCTAACCAAACTTACAAAATCTGTCCTGTGGTGAGAGCTGGTGTGAGTGGACAAGTACTACGTCCACTCTCTCGTTAAGTCCTCATGACCTTCCTGCCAGAAATGTGCTACACTTTTAGAACAAGTCCATGTGTCCACTGGTCCGACAGGCCGGTGTACAGCTCATTAAGAGAGACGGAACAAGAGGGACATGGGCAGACAGAGAAGAGGAATGAGGAGACGCGTCCTATATTGTGAGGCATGCAGTTCTGCTCTGTGCCTGCACTGTAGTGTAGAAGGCCTCGCTTTCACACGCTGTGCACAGGCTGATAAGAAGACCATTAACATGAAAGGATCTTAATTGAGAGGGGATGCTTCATGGAATGTGGATGAGCCGAGTAGAGCAGGAGCAAACCTTGTTCTTTTCTGATAAAATTACCCAAACAGAGCAGAGGGGCTTCAAAGCCGGTTTTACTGAGGGAGAGCTGAAAAAAGAGTGGGGCTCTGGTGTGGAATGAAGCCCCGCATCTGTGCATGTGCAGGGAGAGCAAATATGGAAGGAGATGAGAATGTTCTTTAGGGAGAACAGAGCAGGCTACAGAGATATCCACTTCAATGCATAATATCAAGAAAGCCGACGCAGTCAATTGTTTTGTCACAAATATTCAACATCAAGGCGTAAATAGAGAGTGTAGGTGTATCTGATAGTATTTTGGTCTGTGTGCGCCTCTCTGCTGCGCGTCTGCCTACATTAAATTATAAATAGCATGTGAATGAGTGTCTAGAGGCAGATATCTGTATGTTGTGGTGTGTGCACATCAGTATGCATGCAAGAGGAAAGCACTGAGCTGTGAGTATGAGCAGGAGTGCATCTGCTATTTCTACTGCAGATTTGAAATGAGTGGAGTCCATAGCATGTACAGCTTCTATGTGATCCAGTGTGCAGGTACAAGGCCCGGCTCTCGGCCTGAGGAGTTGCTGCCCTGGCAGTGGCACAGTGATGGATGGCATTAAGTGCCAGTCATTAAGCAGCCTCCTGGCCTCTGGCTTTGAGGCTGCACTTTTAAACACGTCCCTCCCAAGCCTGTCCCCAAACGCTGCTGCTCATTTCAAGGTCAACTGCCTCCATGGTGCTCCAAGTTCACCTCATGAGCCACAAGACTTCTTTTTGTTTGTAGCTATATCGCTCTGAGGCGATGGCAGAGTTTGGGAATGAGGGGGAGGATGGAGCTGTTTCGTGCACTCACAGAGACCACGTGCTGAGTATGAAGAGACAAGCTCAAGTAAACACAAAGCTGCATCTTTCAGGTCCTAGTGTCAGAGCACTCTGCTTTAGAGTAGAGAAACCCGAATTGGGCTGTTTTGAATCTCCTGCTCGTTCTGTGCACTAGTACTGCTGCCCTGGTGCCAGGCACTCGCCCTTCTCAGGACTCTCAAACAACAGAGCTACTTTTCTTCTGTCCGAGAACTCAGCAAGATTACAGAGGAGCTGCACAGCAGGAGATCGAGTTTTGGAGGACTCACACTCCACCTCCTTACCTCACTACCTAGTCTATGGTCGGGATGATATGAAAGGCACCACTTGGAACTTTTGAGGAACAGGAAGAGGCCAGCATGTTTGAGTGTGTTTCAGAGGAAGCCAGGGGCTGAAGCCTGTGATGTTTAATTCAGGAGCACATAATCACTCCGATGGAGTTGAGAGCAGAGCTTTAAATAACTCAGCTTAGAGGGGCAGAACTGCTCAGCACTGGGTTAGAAGAATGTGAGTGTGTACTGTTGGACTTGTTTGTGTACGCGTTTGTGCAGATGTGTAGTTTACATCCTCGATGTCGAGGAACGCTTTGCAGGAGAGTGCCCTCTATTTTTGTACGTAGGTCCTCTTGTTCTGAAATATTTTATTTTTACTCTGCAGAACATAAAGGTGGAAAGTGTGAGTCGTGCCAAGTGTCTGCATGCATTACAATGAAAGTGCAAAAGGGCAGCACTGAGGCAGAATATGTGGGAGTATTGTGGATGCCAGGCGGGCGGCGGGCAGTAAGTCAGCCAGCCCCTTCAGCCGCCACAACTCAGCTCACAGTTTACAGCCTGCTCATTCGTCCTGAGGCCCTTCCAGCCGACTACACTCTCCATTAACTGAGCCCATGTGAGAGGCCGCTGTGCCAGGGGCAGCTGACACACGGCTATCACCAGTTCATCCGGCCACCATAATGGCCCTGGCTCTGCCTATAGCACTCCGCTCATATTCAGGGCTGTGCAGGTGACGGAGGGCAGAGGCATAAAGGAGATAGTTAGTGAGGCCTCTCAGAGAAAAGACTGCTCCCGCTTCATGGCTCTTCATTCTGTTTATGCCTCTCAATCACCTCCACAGCTCTGACCATCTCTGAGCCTTTTCCACTTTCTCTCTCATTTTCATGTGTTCCACCCAGGGCACAGTGCAATTCATTTGGGCGCCTAAACACAGCTAATGGCATCTCTGCGCTGCCTCTTTTCAGCTCTCGGCCCGTTTCATATCACTGCTCACTAGACTCTGTTTGTGTGCAGGACTTTCTCCTCGTGCCAGCCGACAAGGCGCACTATTTATGTGCTGCTGCCCGTGTCTGTGAGCAAATCAGGACTTCACAAGAGCAGCCAGGGAGCGGGCTGTGCTGCTGCATTTCTAAACAGAGTCACAGGGAGGACTGAAGTGTGTCCAACCTGGCCACTATCTGCTTGGACACCAGCTCACTAAGCAACAATAGATAACAACAGCCTTCTCCAAGCGTGAGGGAGAGGCATCCAGTCCGGCCCAAATGAGCAGCTCTTAAATGTAGGTAAGGTATATGACACACACTGGGAGAACAGCAGAGGCCCTCACGTACTAAAGGTGCTCATTATTATTACTGGTCTAGATACTGGAGCAGCCCCAGAGCTCGGCAAGATCTTCCTCTGAGACGCACAAACACAGACAAATACACACCATACAAATGGATAATCAAACGTCTGCCCCTGGGAAAAAAGAGAAAACGCGCAAATGGTTTCCTAGCAACCAATGGTGTGCACTGGGTCCGCATGAAAAATGGAAAATAAAGACAGTGTGTGTGAATGTGTGGCTGTACAAGCGCCACAGAATAAAGGATGAGTTAAAGATAAACAGAGCGGTTTATAGGTGAAGTGCAGAGCGGTCCCAGATAACAAGAGCTGAATGGGATATGAAAAGGTAATGAAGAGAAAAGGCACTATCACCAGTCTGCCAATCTGATGAGCAGCAGGCGCACTTCCACAAGCACTCACTAGGGGCAGTGTTGTCTGCAGCCAGAGCTCCAGCTACACACAATTAGGGTCAGAACTGACAGCCACAGCATTCAGAGGGATCCCCAGAAATAAGTCTGCTTCTAATGTTACATCAGAGCAAAGAGGAAACCCAGGCTGTAGAAAATAGTCTATATTAGAAGAAGCTTAAATGAAAACATGCTACACTGACGCCAGACAATAAGATGAAAACTGTCATTTGACAAACGGCAGTAGAGCTTTGTGGCTAAATCTCAGACAGATTTGATGATTTTCAAAGTAAACCACCAGTTATCCTTTTAAAAGTGACTTACATAGTTGCAGGAGCGGTTTGTTTATCTGAGGGCAAGTGGGTGAAATAGGAAGAGCAAAGCTGCGTGTAATAGTGTTGCGTGTTTCCTTAAGATATTACTGTGTGTAATTGTGTGTGTGCATGTTCACTACATCTGTCTGGAAAGTGGAGGAAAGCAGACTATCTTCATCCTGCAGCTGCCACAAAAAGGCTTCCCAAAACAAGCGCGGGGCCATGACAGAGACAGAGCGAGCGCAGCCTTCTGCTGGTGTAATAGGAAATTAATTGAGACCATCAATATGGTATTAATCATTAAAACACAGGTGCTGAGGTGGCACTTTGCTGACTGCTCCACTATTGGTCTGCGCTCACCCCCTAAAGTTTGACCTGCTCTTAAAGACAGAAAGAAGACGCCAACATTTAGGGCAGATCAGATCCACATCATTTTATCACTAATTATCAAACTTTGATGACATTGTTTTAGTTCTTCAAAGTGACGTTTGGATTTACTTGAAGGCCATTAATAATTGAACACACTCATTTAGCTCTGAAACGGCAGAATAACTCCATGTGCTTCTGAATCACAAAACTTTCGAAACAGCCACCTGTATGGTTCCTCACACTTTTCTTAAATCCTTTACTTTAAGTTTTCTCTCTCTCTTCTATCAGATATTATTTCTTCAACAACAAAAGCAAAAATAATTCCAGACACAAACATAAATTGACATTTTAAAGGCTGAAAGGGAGTAGGCTTACACTTATTACTTCAAACCCTATAAACCTAAAATAATAATACACACTGTTTAATGCCTTGTGTTTTATCTTGTTTTGTTGATCACTTTGAGTTGCCTTGTGTATGATGCCTAGATGTTCCAAAAATATACCAGAAATATCAGCACAGTAGACGCAACATTCTTCTGAAAAACAAAAACAAAAACAAAACAGGACGCATATTTGAAAACAGTCAATAATTATCTGGGCAAGAGCTGTTTGAACATTAATTAATTAAGGTCACTGCATATGTTTTGGGTCTAATTGTAACAAAATAAGCTGGAACTTAATTGAATCAGAGTTTGTGTTGCACAGGACCTCAAATCACAAATGTCAGGTAAACTCCAGCTAATACATATCAACTCGCCTGGAAGCCATGTTCCTTCTGCCGGCTAATCCTTGGCGAGGCAGAGCATATTGAGGTCTCGGGCGCCAGTGTTAATCAGCCACAGGAGAGCCAAATTGCACAACTACATTAAGCCGTTAAGCACACCACGTCTCCAAACTGTTGAAGGTGTCTCACTGCGATGAATGCTCGCTCTTATGAATAATACATCACAAAACACACTTCAGATTGGAGTGAGCACGCAGGCAGACTCCAAACACACGCCCCTCTGCGCGTCGCAGGCCCAGACATGGCGACAGCTGTGCAGAATGACTCCGGGTTCAGCCGAGTGAGAAGCCCCAACACAAACACGCACACAAGCAAAGTATGCTTACACCGCGCCGCTTTTAGGGAAATCCATTTGATTCAGGTGATGCTTCTGAATCGCAGCCAAAGACGCTCTGTAATTCAGATGAAAATACTTTGATTACTGTAACAAGCGTTTGGTAGCGCGTGTACGTTTGTCGCTCAAAACTTACAGCGTTCGTTTGAATAGACCTATTTTGGTGTGAAACTATATTATGGGCTGTTTATCCTTTCCTGAATGTTTTGGAGGGTTATTTAAAGCCGGGGTACTTAACTTTCAGACCACAAAAAATGTCACATATTTAGAGCAGCTTTTGCAGACACAAAAAGTGAAAAAGAGAGGACCGCACACCGTTCAGCCAGTTAGATTTCCGCCCAAATTGTCCAAAAGGTGATCCACAAGGTTCTTACGTAAAATGTTTTACAATAAGATAAAGGCAGCCTGTTGTGGTTTGATTTCTACAACACGTTAAAAGAAGCTTTCTGTTGGAACAAGCAACATTTATTGTACGAATGAGGTCCCTTGAAAGTAAAAGGTCCCTTGTGTTTGAGTCCAGTGGAATGCCACACAAATACTGGATTTACTCAAAAACCATCACAATAAGTGTAAAACAAAATCCATCTTCCTCTTGTTACATCGACTTATTTTTGTTTATTTTGACGTGACAACAATTCCAAGCACAAACAAGTCCACCCACTGCTCTCCTCCTCAGGCCCTTCACATCTATCTTGCTCCGCGCACTGTCCATCAGTGTCAAACTTGATCCTATGAAATGTTTATAATTCCTCCGCTGTACGATAAGATGGAGATTGATCTGGATCGAAAGGCAAATAAAATTGGCAAAGACCTAAGTCAGCTGAAAAAACAGCACGGCAAGGAGACGGAACCGAAGATGGAAACAGAAAAAAAGAGGAGAAAACGCATTAAGAGGGGTCTGGCCTTGAGAGAGCGTGGAGTAATGAGTGCTTTCCTCTTCGCAGGCTGAATACTGGGGCAGAATATGGACGTAGCATCAGGAGCAGCGTGATTGATTCGGACGGTGAGCCTTCGCGTCTTCTCTTTGATTCATGGCTGCCACGCTTCACTCCGGAGCTCCTCGCTACACTGACACCGCCATCGTTCTGAGGTTACGCTTGCCGGCCCGCTCTTCACCCCCAAATGATGATAATAGCACAAAACAGCAAGATCCCTTTAATGTTTTTTGATTGACGAGAATTAAAACCCAGTCACCTCTGTGTCTCTGTGATGTTATTACTTTTGCGAGGATAGTCAGAAACTCAGTCAGAGTTTCAGGTTATTCTGGGTATTTTTGTGCATTAAAACTTTTGTTTCATAAATAATACATTTTGTTTGTTCCAACAGAAAGAACAAATCAGACCAAAACATGTTGTCTTCATCTCAGTAGGAAACAGATAATAAATTAAATATATTTGCATACTTGTAAAAAAAGCCCAGTGAGTCATTATTTGACCCTTTGGGCTTTGAACTGAGTGGCCGAGTGAGGATGGCCTTTTCTATTTGACGTTTTTGGACGAGCTGATCCAAACAAATGATAGAAGGCAAAAAAGCATGTAATTAAAAACTGAATACACTGTTTTGAGAGCGAGGAACGAGTTAGACAGATTTAATTACATAGTTGCATTTGTTGTGCTTAGAAAGTTATAGGTACCTCAAATCTAAATACATGCACAACATACCACTATGGAACATCTACCGTACACAATGGTACCTGACTTAGACGCTGTGGAAGGAGCTGTAGCAGGGTTTTAAGCCTCACTCTAGCTCTCACAAACACTTCTCCAGGTCACTCATATCCGCAAGCATTCAATTTTGGGCATTTTCAACGCGCAGAGAACAGCTTTTTTCAGACAGTGATATGAAGCTTTGCCAAATTGGACAAGCATGGACAGGTGTAGCCAATCATTGCGCTGCTTTTGATAAAATACTTGACTATTTGCAGCAGACGTCACTCAGCAGTCTCTGAGGTAGAAAGTCTAAAATGCCTTAGACAAATGGGTAAACACAAAAAGATTCGGGTGCAGCTGGCTTCAAATACGATTATACTAAGTGAGAGAATATAAAGTGCATGAAATGTTGATGTTAAAGCCGTTTTAAAATGAGGCCATGAGTACGTATGATGAAGAGTCCCTCTATACTGTGCAAACATGAGTGTTACGAGGTCTTGGCACCGGCTTCAGCTCCAATTTACGACAAGTGGGAGTGGAACAAAATGCAGTATGATGTCATCAAATAGAGCGTTTTTCAAAGGCCAGAGGAGCGTTGGTGCGCGTTGGGGATGGATGGGAGGATGAGGCGCTTTGATGCCTGTCCCCACGGCTCTGGTCGGCTTGCAGAGCGCGTGGAGCCACAAGGGACCGCGGCCCGAACCCCGGGGCCCCCCTCCGCCCCTCTGTCAGAACCTCCCCATCCCACAATGATCAATACGGTGTTCTAATGACCTTGGACAAGTCAAGCTATGCCCATGCTCTCTCATCTCCACCCTTCATATCGTCTATTATAACCTCAGCCCCTGCTACTATACCATTTACATGCATTTTGCCGTCCCCCCTCTGTGCTCAATGCTGGTTCTATTTTTGTAAGAGGCGGTTTTGATTCTGTGTAAATACGTGAACAAGCTTAGACGAGGCTGTTAAAAATATGAATGCTTCTGCAAACAACAAGATAAGACAACATTCTTTAGAAGGAAACACCGACATAAACCCTGGTGAATTATGAGCTCCGCGCATAAACTCATATAATAATAATATACCTCCCTCATTTCTCCGGTTTTATTTCTGTTATCTAATTGCTCCGCCTTTTCTCTTTCCTTAATAAACTAATGAATGTGGCGTGGCCCGGGCACGGATTCCATGCACGCAGCAATAAGTAGCTGTGCCTTAAACCCCAAAGTGCATCAGAACAGCTGAATAATTTGTAAGAGAAATAATTACGGGGCAGAGGAGCAGGCATCAATCGTGGTGCGCCGACAGTGCCCTAGCTGGAAACTACCTCACCCATAAGCTAAGGCTCCATTAGGTATTGTCTAGGGCCTGCAGGCTAATTTGTTTGCATCAATAATACATTCAAAGGATTTATCTAACTTGCAAATGAGTGTTCATTTACTGGTCCAAGAAGCAAGGAGGAGAGCAAGCAGCACAGGGAAGGTGTGGAATGAAGAAGCAGCTGGATCTGGCTATCTGGGACATCCTTAACCCTTTGATGGATAAAGTAAATGGAGAGAGTGGACAAAATCTTCTCCTCATGTTCCATTACTCAAAACTGAAACATTTATTTACATATGATTTGGGGGAGGTAATCAGAAAGGCAAGATGCGGAAATGAATGCGGATTTTACAAATAATGAAATGTAAAGCTAACATTTTTTCCATCAATAATCCACAGCATAATAAAGCTGGGATAAAAAACTTTCAATCCACAAAGCATTTACCTCTTCTTTTCTAGCTGAGTGAAAAAGAGAGGACCATGATTACCATCAGCTCTCAGCCCAAGGCGTCAAAAAATTGACTCACAGGTCTCTTTCTTGTAGGTAACCTTTGTTTTATGAATGCATGTTGTGGTCTGGTCAAAACATTTGACTTTTGCAACATTCTTTCTGTTGAAGGGACACAGTTGGTGCCAGATACAAAGTTAGTGATCAAATCAAATAAGAGTTTATAGTGATCTAAACTCCTTTCTTATATTTTACGGACATTCTAACGCTTCATATACTCACAGTAATTTAAGTTTATGAATGAGGGTCACGACCTTTTCAGGCCAGAGCAGAGTTTTGACACTGAACTCGATCATGCGCCTACTGTCAAGTTCAATGGCTAATAAAACTTTCCATCAACTCATTTTACTTTACCACGACTGAAATGGCGAAATAAGAGTAAAAAAAAGTTGTGCGATGCATAGATAGAACTTGGATTTTTTTCATAAAGTTTCTCTATTCAATGTAAAAGAGTAAATGTGACTCCCTCCACCTTCAGTATGAAGTCATCATATTCACAATGGTCAGCTCGGACAGGCCTGGAGCAGTGCCAAGAGTGTATGTAGGGCAGACACTTGGCCAGGGAGCAGGTGACCACCCCTTTGGAAAGACATCAAAAGTGAAAGTTCTATGTTACCTGCTGCATTACAGTCTCTGATCAGGCGCCACACGACAAAACGACAAAGAGAGGAGCGCGAGAAGCCCACTGTAGCATGGTGGGCCGTCCTGAGGGGACACAGCCATCCCAGTGCTCTTTGATCAGGCCTCTACCTCCTGCAGGTGAGAGAAGCCCCGCACGCCTCCAGTGGAAGCAAAGGGAGTGGAAGATGGAGAGAAGAGCAGCGAGGAGATGGTGAACATATGGTGGTTGTGTGCGCGCCAAAGCCCAATAGCACCGCGGCCCACGCACAGGCTGCACAACTGCCTCCGCTGCATGGGGCCATGCTGGGCCTATCACCAACATCACACCAGCACTTAGTCAAATACAGAGAGGATCCAGACAGAAAGAACAGTGCAGGGAATAAAGAGTGAGGAGGGAAGAAGAGAGAAACCACACCTCCCAAGTCTCACACGCATCTCACACCGCAATTTGTTTGGCCTCTGATTTGTAATTTGTGATTTCAATAAGAATCAGTAAGAGATCCTTTAATCGTCTCACAATGGGGAAATGTAAGTGTTTATGTTATGCAACATGGGGCAACAACACAAGAATACCCCTAGGTGATATTGAGATCTCCTGGGTTTGTTTGTTTGCCATAACTCTAAAAGTAATGGGAGGATTTTGACTTTTTTTCTAAGGAAAGCTGCGTTATGGCACAATGAAAACATGATGAATTTTGGAAGCAGGTTTTTTTAATAAGGAATAGGTTTTCTCACGGACAGTAGCGATACTAAACATGGACGTGTGGATCCTGCAGTTATGGATCATGTTGTTTCATTTCTTCAAACCAAATAACACAATGGTGCTGTGTGAAGAGAGGAGTTCGTGTTGTGTCTCTTAAGGACACAACAAAAACGGTTTCTGTTTTATCCCAGCACGCAAGAAACTGGACTGGAATTAAG
>JAPMNZ010961183.1:0-10795 GCA_029875035.1 Pomatoschistus microps | reverse complement strand
AGACAGAACTGTTTTGAGAGAACAAGTTGGATGTTTTAAAAAATATTTAGTTCCGGTACAACTACTTGGATTTCCCTTCTGTCCCAGATTAATTCCTTGATTTTTCTGTAATAAGTTTTTAAAATGTGAATTATTACTTTACTTTCCCAGAGGTCCCTCTTTCAGTTCTGTTAAGTTATTTCATCTTATTTTTTGTTTTATTATCACAGAAGAAATGTACAAAGAAATATACTTTTTATTTTCTGTATGGTATGTAAATGCACATTGTCTTAGAAAAGACAATGAACAAATTTTGGAAGAAAAACAAAAAAAATAAAAAAATATGTAGTTCCACCTTTTTCCGTCAGGTAGGTGAAGTGATGGAGAAGAGGCTTTGGCACCTTTTTGCAAAACTCTCCCTTGACTAAAGACAACCCTTCTGTGATTTCAACCAACTGAAAGTAAGTCACAGAACATCTACAGTCTGGCCACACTCTATTATTACCCTGTGATCACTCCTCCTTTGTGAATGAAAACTACATGTTCGCAACAATTAATTAACACTGCATTTGAGCCAGAGGATTTGACACATCCTCTCACACATGGATTAATTAGAGCTGGGATGGTGTTGTAACAGTGTGTACTGTTCCTCAAAAGGCTAATGGCACTCGGCAGCAAAGACTGGTGTAATCAGAGGCTTATCTGCAAGCCGAAGAGCCCGGCAGATCACAGATGACGGTAGCAATCAAGAAGAAAAAAAATAAAGAATACAGCCACGTAATGTTGGTGCTGGTGCATGTCAAGTCTGTAAAAATCACCCGACGACATGAGAAGCAGTGAAGGGGTGTGCCACTCAAACGGGGTTCAAAATGTGTTGTTGGAAAATTCTCTGAGAATAATGATTGACAGTGTTGATAAGAGATATTTATAGAGAGGCTTTTTCAGGCAAATTGTCAGTTACAAAAGGAAAGCTTATCACGGCACGTTTGATGTGCTCATAAGGCTCATTTCCACTGGCCAAAAACCCACGCTCGCCTTGCAACCTATAGGCTTTTTGCAGAGGCATGTCCTGTTTGAACAATCTGACCAATTGGAGCCATAATTGAAACGACTAACATATCAACTAACTTTTCAATAACAGAGCAAAAGTTAATGAAAGCCGCATACAGACATAAAAAGCAGACTAGTAAAAGCAGCAGGCAGAGCATTGCACAGTACAGGACATTGAGCAACTTTGTGAAGGTTCTCAATGTTGGAATGTTCCTGATTGTGAGCTGGGATAGTGTTACAATGTAATCCTAGACGTCTTGAAAAGCAGGCACAGGTCCAGGCCGTGGATCTATGGTCCAGGCATACTCGCTGCACTACATATAAAAATATGTACTGCGTTTTAAACGAGCTTCAAATCATCAAAACATTTTGTATGTATCAGGGATCATCTGAGCGATGGAGCTGGATGCCGAATGAATTATTCAAACATGCGGGAATAGCAGGTTGTCATGTTCAAACTGTCTTCCTCATAACAAAAGAGCCGGTACAGAGAGCAGACCAGTCAGGACTCCAGATCCAAAGTGGGCTCTTTGGGCACATGGTATAAAGACCTGATGAGAAGAGAACTGCATCATCTGCAAAGAACGCTCAAAAATGGGTTTCATTCTACAGTTTTATTAAGTACATTCACTTTAGGTATTGTACATTCACTATTTTTCAAATTATGCCACTGTTATCACACCAGCTAATTCCAATGTTTTATTTTTATATTGGGTCTGTAGTTGTGTATGCAACAAATCAATGTGCAATCAAATTCAAACTTGTTACAATTGTTACCGTGGAACAGTGGCTGAGTGGATTGCACTCTCACTTCTCAGCAAAGGTCTTGGGTTCAAATCCTGGTTGGAACAAGGCCTTTCTGAGTGGAGTTTGCATGCTCTCCCTGTGCTTGTGTACATCTGGAGATGGCTCCCTGGGTACTGTACTACAGTGATTACAACTCATGAAAGATGCCCTAGAGAGGCATCGGGATGGCTCAAATGCAGAAGATGAATAGCCCTATGGGGCAAAAAAAAAAAAAACACTTTTAACTTAAAACTATTTCAAGAGTTTGTGGAGAAAACACAACGAAGAGTAAGTCATATGAATTATGCGTAGTGTCAGAATGTATATGTTTTGTGTTGTGTTGTATGAGTGAGAGAGGTTGGAAGTTCCCATGTGGGTGAGTCCATCACTGTCGCGGGCCGGTCCGGTGTGTGCTGAGCAGGGTATTTGCTCGTGTAGATTGATGAGGTCAGGGCTCAAGCACCAAATCACTCCAGTGTGTGCCCATTTGCAGACATCCATTTCACAAGAGGTGCCTAACCAGACAGTCTTCCTTATCGTGGAAGAAACTGGCGTTAACAAATTAAACATATGTTACATTTTTGTGAGGGATTTACAGCCTTCGAGTCTGTATAAATCTGCACACTTAAGGTTGGACAAGTGATGTTGTGTCATGATATTAGCTCCTACAAAACTCCCACAAACTGCAGTATTAAATGTACTTCATCACAGTTCATTTAAAAACTAGGAAGTCTAACTTTCCCCTCCCAGACTGTTCTGGAAACATGTTATTTTGAATCACTCTTTGACTGAGAGCTGATTGGCTGAGTGAGGATGGTGCTCTCTTTTTCACATATTTGTGCTGACCTAAAGATGTTACAGAGTCCAAAATGACATGTAAAAAACTAGTGACAGATTGAGAGGCGAGGAACTATTAGACTTTATTACTTACTGTATATTTACATGTTTTGTGCTTAGAAAAATAGGTACCCACGCTTGAATAGTGCCTACTTCCCTCATTTAGCGAAAAAGACATGGAGGAGAAAAAAAATCATGAGACTTTGCTTGTCTCTGTCTAGGTTTTAATTGCATTGTTTTGAGTTGGAAATTGTTTGAAATTTGTAATCCAGATCCAATATACAAAATAAAACCCCTGTGGGTCCAATAAAGTCCACCAGTGCCCCTCAGAATGTCAAACGTGTAATTGCTGTAAAGCCAAGACTCTCCTAATCTCTCATAGTCACAGGGCGTTTTAAGATACATCTCAATCCACCAAAAAAAAGGAAGATATCAAATGTTTTCCCATGATCCAGTAAACACTTTGCCGGAGTGCTGCGTGTCTCTGTGTGTGTGTGTGTGTGTGTGTGTGTGTGGGACCAGACCCCCCACTGCTCTACCCCCGGCTCACTGACAGCTCCCCAGTGCTGTCTGTCTGTGCGCTCTGCAGATAACGATAAGAGGGAGGAAATGGTACAAAATGATAGACGGGAACTAAGGCGTATATGATATTCTCGCAAAAATGAGATACTCTGACAAACGTCTTATCTGTGATAGAAAAACAAGATGTCCAACATTAGTTTTGAGTCACCACCCGGTCTGATTATATCTGCCTGCATGGCTGCTCTGTAAACAGGAAGCCAAGTCAGATTCAAGACTTGTCAAAAGTAATTAAGCCCCATGTGTATCTTCAGATAGGGTTGCCATGGCAGCATGACTTTTAACTCTGCAAAGGGCACAAAGTACAAATAAGGCTTAATAAGTTGGAATATTGCCGAAGTTAGGGATAAATGTTTGTGCAAAATCTGATGGTGATTGCAATAGAAGTTCAAATAGACCCTAAAACACTTTGTTTCAATATGTTTGTTCATGATCAAGCCTAAACAAATCATACTGAGAAAAACGACTCAGGTAAATAACTTCTTAAGTAGCCACATCTGCCCGAGGGCAAACGGACAAAAACAGGTGGTGCCGCAAAGGAGACACTATCAGACACTGTCAATGCACACTTTTCTGAAATTAGGCACCATTGTTCTTTGATATTTCGGTCAAATTTCACATCCATTTAGAGAATCAGATTCTCTTTCATAAAACTGTCTAGAGATGCGCCATCTTCTGATCCTCTGGCTCAGTCTTGTTCCTTAACCCTCAGGATCTTTAAGACATTTCAAATGGCTGCCTGTCGTACATACCGTTAGCAGTTTTGGCCATCTGGCCATGACAGAAAAGATTATTGAATCTGATTGTTGCAGATGTTGGTCTTGATCATTTTAACCAAACTCATAGAAATGTAGGTTATGCATATTACCAGACACAACATGCTTTGAACTTTACAGGATCTCCACTTCATTTCTGCATTAACTAGAGCTGAAACAAACGATTATTTTGATTGATTATTCTAGCAATTGTTCCTCTGATTAATTGACTATGCATAACATTTGACAAATTGCTTTTACGCATCTTGAGATGTGTAATTTGGCCCTTGCTGCAAACTGGATTCTGGGTCCCTACCCAAAGGATAACAGAATTTACTTGCAAGGCTGTCAATCAAAATACAGAAAAATGTTTGAAAATAAAATACTAATACCTACATGTTATTGTCAATTTTTGCCACAAAGTTATAATAGCACAGCAACAGCACAGAGCTCTTCCCCTACGAAGCTTAGACATTCCTTGTCAACCCCTGCCTTTCTGTGTGAAGTGAGTTTATCAGTCCTAATGTCATGTCCAAAATATGCTCCATTAAGTCAAATCCTCCAGCTCTACCACACCTACTGCGCTGTAACAGGGAAGTTGTCCTAGTGACATTGAATTTTTTATTTTTTTTCCCCTATGGGTGCAATATCCTAAATCTAAAAACTCAATATCTACAAAATGTGATAAAGAATGGACAATACACTGGAATTAGTTGTACAAAATTTACTTTAGAGAAAAATATTTGAAAGCAGTCATGTAACAAAAAGTGTTACTCCCCCAACCAAAGACATCCCACACAATATTTCCTTTTTTTCCCCACAGTGGAATTACAAAAACAACCAGTTACATTTTTCCTCATGCCATAGACTCAGAACAGTTAGTGCCAGACATGTTTTGGAACAGTTAGGTAGTAAAATAAAACAGGTTTCTGCTCAGAAAAAAGGAAAAACACGCCCAGTTCCGAGTACTGAGAGACTTAAAAAACTGAGGCTAAAAACAGGATTTTTAAAAAAGTAAACATCTGCCATTATGCGCTTTAATTGGATGCAAACACATGTTTGTAGTCGTTCCATGCAGCATTCCGAGAAGACACGTGTTTTACATTTCCCATCACTTCAAACCATGACTGTATTTTAATATCTATCGGATGGATAAACAAACAAAAAATCACTGTAGTCCAGTCTCCACCGCTGCGAAGTTGACACATTTGTTAAATAGCCAACATTCAAAAAGTCCATATTTGACAGTTCAGTAGCAGCAGCAGACGCAGTTATTGCAACTAATGCCCCCCTATTCGCGTCACGTCTTCAGTCAGTATATTCCGTGTACTTTTTGGCAGACCCGTGAACTTTGCTGGCCGGGTACTTCAACTTGTTCAGAGCCATTTTCTGCAGCACAGCACGCGGGAGGTCCACGCGACACTTCTCCGCGAGCTCCAGCAGGTAGATGAGCACGTCGCTGAGCTCGTGCGCCAGGTGCTCGCGCTCTACGTCGCTCCAGTCTGGAAGACCCTCCGCCACTTCCCCTTTCCACTGGAACAGCTCCGACACCTCGCCCACCTCGCCGACCATCGCCAGCAACAAGTTCCGAGGCTGGTGAAACTTATTCCAGTCTCGCTCGTCGGTGAATTCTGCCTGCATGCGCCGTATGTCCTCCATGGTGGGCTCTGAGCTGAAGGTAAACCGCTGTGGGTTGTTTGGGAGCGGGGAAGATGGTGTCGCGACCTCGCCGTTGGTCTTAACGTCTTTACATGTTGCTGTTCCGTTCGTGGCCATCATTTTTGACTTGAGGCGTAAGGAGCAATGAGCTAATAGTGACAACAAACCTCTTTGCGCTTACAAAACGTGAAGGAAGATCCCGCCAGTTGTCGAAAAGCGGATGTGGCGCCATTTCCGCTCAATAGTGACCGCCTATTTGTAGTTTTTCCGCTGCTCAGCGTTCACGAGAATCAATGTGCGAGGGTGTCTTCAAAAACTACAACTCCCACTCTAAACAGTCCAGCATGATAGGGAGAAAACATGGCAGCCTCTTGTACAGCTACAAGTGAACTTCTCTGCTATTTTAATAAACGATTACCACGTTTGTATCCAGTCAATCTGTGTATATTTAGAAGAATAAGCACATCGGCGGTTAAATGCACCAGCCAGCCACAAGTGAAACCCAGGAGGTAAGACAAATGCGCTCGATGTTGAGATTTTAGCTATGTCCTTTGCGACAGCACGATTTCAGATGTATTTCTCTGATGCAATTCTGTTAATAAAGGTATTATTTATATGATCTGCACCTTCCCTCAAATGTGCATTGAGGGAAGGGAACGTTGCCTTCCAGAATAGGCTCTATATTTATTGTAACATGCCATTATTGGAAACATGGCGTAAGGCTAGGTAATATAATGTATGTTATGTTGTGTTTATGAAAGGGCTACTGTTTAATTGCAGGTCTAAAATCAGACTTCCATCTTCAGTCTGACGATAAAGAATTATATAATTACAACATTCACTTTTACTAAGTCATTGATTTGTGATTTTCCTGTTTTGCAGCTCTCCACAGCAGCTGGTGGGGGTGGTGGGATTGGAGATCCACGCTCAGATTCGCTCCAGTACCAAACTATTTTCTCCGTCTCCAGTTCGCTTCTCCTCTCCTCCGAACTCCCTGGTGTCATTCTTTGATGCGTCCTTACCTGGCACATTACCTGTGAGTCAATATTCGGTTCTACTCTGCTGTTGTCTGCACATTTCACTGTTGATGCTTCAACTAAAATGTATTGATGCAAAATAATGATTGTTTTTAGTATGATATACTATATTTTATTTTTGGATACATTGGAGATATACAAAAGTGATTCACAGTTATCCGAAAGCTACGAAGTGAGGGCCTTCTTGTCTGTTTTTTTTCAGTAAATAAAATATGGTAACATAATTATTTTACATTTCCCTGAAGAAAACTGTTGTGGTTGAAACACTTATACATACTATTGTAAATAATTCTCGGTGTGCCTTGTATACTTCTGCAAAGGTAACAAAAGTCTCTGCTAAGTGGTATTGTTTTCTGGATGCAGAAAGCTTTGCAGGCCTAAACATAAAAATATATATAGACATAGATATAGATAATGATTTGATAGGATTTGAATAGATCTGCACCTGCGGATTACCCTACCCGACCTTATGGACTGCACCTCCGACCCGCCTGAGAACTGGTTCAGTCCTGCGCCGCACCTGTCCTCATTCTACAACCGCTGTGTGGCTTTGGTCCTCGTTCTGTAGCCTCGGTCCTGGATCTTTAGCCCATCCGTTCATGTGGAGTGGATCCCTCTCTCAATGTGGGTCTCCCAGAGGTTTCTCACTTTTCTCCCACTGGGTTTTAGAGTTTTTCCTTGCCGAGGCAGGAGTGTCTGTTAGGCTGCACATGCACAGCCTAAAGCCCTAGGCCCACTTTAACTGGGTTTAACTTAAAGGACTGTGGTGTTGATCCAGGACACTTGCCATGCTACAACATTTATCTACATTCATGGACATTGGTCAACTCCCCCTATGGGACCAAGACCTGTGTTCCATATTTATAACGTAATTATTTTTTAAAACTGATTCAAGTCAAAAGTTCCAGTGTGTGGGGAATAGAGGAAAATTATATAGGGTATATTTTAAATGGAAACATTGAATCACAGAGTAAGCACAAAAACACTGTTAAAACTATAATCTGGAACTCATTCAAGCCTGTGTTCATAGATGCACAAGGAACCTTTCTGTCAGGGGGTCATGTAATCAACAAAGTTTGGTGATTTTTAAATTTTATTTAATTTTCTTGGCAAAGCATCGGAAATTATATAAGGAACAAATTATTAAGTTTTTGTAATGAGAGTCAGTGTATTTGTATCAAAATCAACTTGCTGTGCTTGTCTGTAGGTGCTCAACAAGCGATGTGTGGAGGCCGCAGTCATGACAGGCCTGGCACTCAGCTGCACTATCAACCGAAAGTCCTTGTTTGACCGGAAACACTACTTCTACGCCGACCTCCCTGTAAGTACTAAACAACTGTTAAAAAAACTGCCCAGTACTTTTACTGCTCAATTGATTGGAAGAGGATGTGCTGTCCTCAGGTGCTTCTTAAGTTCTCTCAGTGAACTCTTGCAGCGTAATTGAAAATTCGGGCGAATCCTGCTGATGCGACCGGAATGCTTTTCGCTACAAGTACAGAAGAACAGCTGTTAGAGTAAATGACCAATATTTTCTTCAGCTCATTTCCTATATTGCCCGTCTACTTTACATTATCTACAGGTCATTAGCTTCCGAGCCGATCATTTGGAGAGCCACCTTTTAAACACATCATTATTTCAGTCGTCACTGTAGTTGGCTAAGATCAGAGCTCTGTGGTGAAAGCTGTTTAATGGAAGATGACCAAAAGAAAGATCTTCACAGTGTGTTGGTCTTTTCGAATGATTCTGTCTTGGGATAATGCAAGTCCAATATTCCTTCTACAGAACCATAAAAGAGTAAAATGCATTTGAATATTAGTAAATTGGATACCTATGCCACAAATACGATCTTGATTTTAGTGAGAGCATGACCAATGGTTTTGTTGGAAACTTGTTTGTTTACTGATTTTATATTCTTGCTCAGTAAATGGCTCAGACAAAAAATAATATATTTTTTTCAAGAGTTCAACCCAGCTCTGCAATGACAGCTAAAATAAATATGTATGGAAATGTTCATAAATCTGCCCAAAAATTTTTGAATAAAAGTAACATTTTAGAGAACTATCAATAATGCATGAAATAATGAAATCTGGCAACAATGAAAGACATTTAGGAATACATATTCTTTATTTGACTGAAAGTTTAGTCAAATCCTCTCGACACAAATGCTTCCATTTCGTCAGCTCTGTTAAAGCGAAGTTACTGCTCTTCAGTTATTGAGCTCACACAAGTCAAAGTCAAAGTTCCTGTAACCCGTGGAGCCTGAAGGTAATTTTTCTCCCATTGTGAGTGACATTTTCAGTTTCAGATGCAAAAAACTAAATGTCAAGGGAACTGTGAAATGACAGAAGGCCCTTTCAGCTCTCTTCTGGGGTGACGTTTAATAGAGAGTTCAGCCCTTGGAATTTGTAGATGACACTGACAGCTCATTCTATGCTTTAAGAAAATATTGCTCATATGGAACTAGCTCTTTTTTTGTATCTGCCTGCATTGAAACAAAGTGTATGTGTTATAGTACACATCTAATTTTAAGAATGTTCTGGAGGATAGTTTTGTATGGAATTAATAAAGGCAAAATAAAAGCATTTCTTTGTACTGTAAAAATCCAAGGGTCTCTTTTTCTCAAAAATGTATCTCAAATCTGGAGTTCATTTTTATGATCAGAATACATCACCCTCTTGTGTGCACTATCACCAAAATCCCCCTAAAATCCCCTCCAGAAGCGCCAGGATTACCGCTGGTTTCCTCTTGCTCTGTCGTGTTTGCCCAAGATTACATCACCTCCATCCAATCCATTCACAGCTGTTGACACGCACAGTGAGGATGATCATGCCAGATCATACCTCTCCTATCTTTCTCCAAACAACTCTACAATGCAGGGCTACCCCACTCCCTGTTGTTTGTAACTTGGCTTTACCTCGTCTGCTACTCAGAGAGGGTAGTCTGCCTGCCCCTGTAAAGCCTCCAGAGCTCAGGCTAGAGAATTGTAGATGATCACTGCAGAAGAATTGCAGCAATATACAATTTTTGTCACGATTCACAAATTTGTCATATTCATTTTCATGCACCAATCCAATACAGTGAGACAAAAAGGTTAGTCAGCCACCAATTGTGCAAAATGAGGGAGTCCTGTAATTGTTATCATAGGCAGTGTTTGGAGTAATGTATTACAAAAGTAAAGTAATTACAGTAATATATTACTTGTTCCTGTAACGCAGTAATGTAAGCAATGTAAGGAAAAAATTGGTAATATTTATAAAACTGCTTAGAATTATGTACCTCTGACAGACCAGGACTGAACTTGAACCTGAACCAGGATTAACCAGTTTACCCCAAGTTTAACCAGAATCAGCATTTGTGATAATAAAAAGGCCGGGACGACTGAATTTGCAATAGGTAAGCATCTTGGTGTGAAGAACTCAACTGAGGGAGCAATTATTGAAAAATGGAAGGGAATAACCCGCAGAGAGCTGGGACCAAAGTAACAAAGGTAACCATCAGTAACACACTATGCTGCAAGGGACTCAAATCCTGCAGTGCACGGATGTGGCCCCCTGCTTAAGCCAGTGCATGTCCAGGCCCGTCTGAAGTTTGCCAGAGAACATTTGGATGATCCAGAAGAGGATAGGTACAATGTCATATGGTCAGATAAAACCAAAATCAAACTTTTTGGTAAAAACTCAACTCGTCGTGTTTGGAGGAGAAATAATGCAAATTTTCATCAGAAGAACACCATACCTGTGAAGTATGGTGGTAGAAACATCATGCTTTGGGGCAGTTTTTCTGCAAAGAGACCATGACGACTGATTAGTGTAAAGGAAATAATGGGACCATGTATCGTGAGATTTTGAGATCCATCAGCAGCTGGGTCTTTCAACATGACAATGATCCCAAACACACCGCCCGGGCAAACAAAAGAGAGGCTTTGGTAGAAGCCTAGCCAGTCTCAAGATTTCAACCCCATAGAAAATCTTTGGAAGAAGTTGAAAGTCTGTTGCCCAGCGACAGCCCCAAAACATCTGTTGAGGTGATGATGAAAATTACTCATCTTTTTAAGTGGGAGAACTTGCACAATCGGTGGCGACTAAATACTTTATTCCCCACTGTACTGATAAT
>JAPMNZ010961181.1:0-10934 GCA_029875035.1 Pomatoschistus microps | reverse complement strand
GTGTGTGGAGACGTTCGCTCCCGAAGCGGCCGCAGCGTGTGGCGTTCACTGAGGCTTCAGAGACGTGGATCCATGTTATTATTATAGATCGATGATGTAGTTCAGAGCATTGCTGTGACACAGTTTGCTTTGTGATCCGCGGGATCGTGGCTGTACCTGTCTGTCTCCGTGTGGTACGTCTGTCTCTGTGCGCGTATGTACATGCGTCTGTCTGTGTGCGTGTGTGTCTGCCTCTGTGTGTGTGTACATGTGTACCTAATTATAGCAAATGTTCATATGAAATAGAATTAAAAACGTCAAATTTTATAAATACTTTTTTTCATAAAGTCATATCTGTGTCAGATCCTATTTGTGGTGAAATCAGACACGTTGATAATGTGTGTGACGCGGAACACATTTGCTGCCTTTTTTGCATATTGTCCCCTAGATCCAGGGGTGTCCCAATTCTTAGGAAGAATGTTGTGAGTGCACTCACCACTTGGAAGGCACTTGCACTCACACTTGCACTCGCACTTAAGGGCAAGGGGGAGAATTGGGACGGGGCCTTTGGCTACATGCCTAAATGCATTGAGTTGCTGCCATTTGATTGGCTCATTAGTGAATTTGCATTAAAGCGGAGTTGGATAGGTGTACCTAATAAAGTGGCCGCCGAGTGTATATTGTGTGCACCGAGTGCACTTGTATAAAGAAATAATTGTGATAATTTGAATACTTTAGAAATGTGTATGCGTTATTCTTTCTCTACTTTTGACATGTTTGCACCGAGAGCCAAAGCAATTTCCTTGTCTGTGACTTCATCATGCACCTTCGGTCTGTGTACAAACCACCGCTGCACAGGCAACCCGTGTTGAGGCGTCTGATACGAACATGGAATACAAACACTGTCGACGCCCTCCGAGATTGCTTTGAAAGGACCCTCTGGGACGAGCTCTGCGACCCCCATGGGCAGGACATTAATGGCATGACAGAGTGCATCACGGGATACATAAATTTCTTTTTCGAGAAAACCTTGGTGACCTGGAGGCTGCAGTGTTTTGCCAACAACAAGTTGTGGATTGATTCCGACATAAAGGCTCTGCTGAAGGCAAAGAAGCGTGCTTTTTGATCTGGGAACAAAGAAGAGCTGAGAGACGTACAGAGACATCTGAGAACATCAGTCATTCACTGCCGCACAGGTCAGAATGGAGCTGCTTAAAGTCAAGCCAGGGGAGGCCTGCGGACCAACAACATCAGCTCCAGGCTCCTTCGCTCCAGTGCAGATGAACTCTGTGGAGTAATGGAGCACGTCTTCAACCTGAGCCTCAAGTTGAGGGCGGTACCACAGCTCTCATGTGTGGTACCAGTGCCCAAGACACCACGGGCCAAAGACCTCAGCGACTTCAGCCGGTGGCTTTGACATCCCACTGCATGAAGACACTGGTCCTGGGACATCTCCGCTCCACTCTGACCTCAGCAATGCAGTTTGTCTACCGGCCAGGCATCGGAGTCGAGGACGCTATCATCTCCCTCCTCCATCGCTCGCTGTCCCATCTAGAGAAACCCAGCTCTGCTGTGAGGATTCTGTTCTTTGACTACTCCAGCGCCTTCAACACCATCTAGCCCCGGGTTTTAAGGGACAAGCTGGAGACAGCTGGAGTGGACTACCTCACAGACAGACCCCAGTTTGTAAGAACTAGGGACTTTGTGTCTGAAGTCCTGACCTGCAGTGTGGGGGCCCCCAGGGGACAGTCCTTGCGCCGTTCCCCTTCACCCTCTACACTGCAGACTTCAGACACAACACAGACGGTTCTCCGGCGGCTCTGCCATCATTGGACTCAGCTTCAAGAACAATGACGCAGAGTATAGAGGAGATGGTGTGAAGAAATCAACTGTGGGAGCAATTATTAGAAAATGAAAGACATACAAGGCCGCTGATAATCTCCCTCGATCTGTGGCTCCACGCAAGATCTTACCCCGTGGGATCAAAATGATCACAAGAACGGTGAGCAAAAATCCCAGAACCACATGCAGGGACCTTGTGAATGACCTGTAGAGAGCACCAACATCATTCTGCCTTTTAACAGCAGCTGTGAAAATAGAAACTGAACCTAGAGCTCACGTGGTCTCGTTTGGACGAACGAACGAGTAGAATCCAACCTCTGTGCAGCGCTCGAAGCACACGTAGCTAGTGAGTGCGGCCGCCGCCATTGTTGTTTACGTTTGTTCTCCGCTACTGCGCATGTCCAAATTTACGTGCGGGGAGAAGCGGGGAGGTGGAGGACACCTTTTTCCTTACGCGGGTGTGCTGAGAAGCGGATCTGAGCTGTCCCACTTTGCAGGCTGGATCTGAACTTTTACGTTTTCACCCCCCTGTATCACAGTCTCCGTATGAACGCTTGGTAGTAACCGACATCCAACTATAGTGTTTTACTGCCACATTGTCTCCGTGTAAATGGCCCCTTAAAACTGTATGTAAAGAGGTCTGGGCATGCAGCCTAGCAAAAATTAAGTCTGAACCTGTCTGAGGAGATCTGGTTTTCAGAATCAGAATCAGAATCCTTTTTATTGCCACGTAAGTAACAGGAAGTCACAGACTTGGAAATTGCTTTGGCTCAGTGCAACAGTCAGAAAGAGAGGTAAGGTAGAAAAAATAAAAATAATAAAAAAATAAAAATAAAAGCACTTCTAAGAAATAAATTTAAATCCAAAATAGAATTGCAATTACTCTATACAATATACAAGTGCACATAGTGCACACAATGTAAGGTGACAGAAGTACAGTGAAGTAAAGTGACGTATGATCGCCAGTAAAGGGACTTTATAGGAGCAGTGAGGGGACTTCTAGAGGGCGGGGGGGCAAGTTACGAAGTGTTCAAGAGTCCAACAGCAGAGGGGAAGAATCTGTACTTGTGGAAGGAGGTTCTAGTCCTGATGGACCGCAGCCCATCTGCTGCTTGAGGGGAGTGGTTGGAATAGTCCATGTGCAGGGTGAGAGGGGTTGGCTGTGATACCACCAGACCGGCCACGAGCTCGGGCGACGTACAGGTCCTGCAGCAATGGGAGGCTGCGGCCGATCACCTTCTCTGCTGAGCGCACGATGCGCTGTAGTCTCTGCTTGTCCCTGACTGTGGCTCCAGCGAACCACACGGTGATGGAGGAGTTTTGGAACCAAAGAGAGAGAAGCTTTCTGCTTTCTGCTCTGTCTTCTCCTTGGAATGCAACCAAGTATTAAAAATGCCAAACTATGTCTTTTGTGTTTGTGATTTTGTCAGGATTTACTGTTAATTACAGCACTAACAATGAATGTATTATCTATCACAGAGCGCTGACTTGTTGTACAGCAGGATGGAGTGTGGCATGAATGTGCTCTTGTATCTTACACTGTAGCTGGGGAGCTGTAAGTGTGTTTGAGATGGAGCTCCATTGCCCCTCTGTAGTGGTGGAGTGGATGTGTTGGATTGTCCATGATGGAGAGCAGTTTTTTTCTAGTGACCTTCTGTCTCTCACTGTTGTAAATGTCTCCATATGACAGCTCCTGTCCAGCTTTACGGATCAGCTTGTCTATCCGGGAGAGGTCCCTTTTTGTGATGCTGCTCTCCCAGCAGACCACAGCGTAGAAAAGCATTGGAGTTCTCCTTCCTGTCCAGTCTGCTGTTCACGGGGACTCCCAGGGTGCAGAGGTGCTGGTCAAGGAGGCTACAGGTGTGGATTGGAGATTGTCCGTCTGAGTGGCCTGTGGGGGTGGACAATTGTCTGACTGGGAGGTGTGAAGACAATAGTGGAGGAGGTAGGGGAACCAGGGGGTGCCAGGCTAAATCTATTGAAATGTAGATTAAGCTGTTCAGCCATGTCTGCCGTACCCTCCTGCTGCTGGGATTTTGTATTGAAGCCAGTGATGAGCTTCATTCCTTTCCAGACTTCTCTGGTATTGTTCTGCTTGAGTTTGGCCTCCAGCTTCCTTCCATATGCCTGTGTGCATTCACTTAACCGAACCTCTACCCCACACTGTAAGCCCTTCAATGCATCCTTATCCCCAGATCCAAAGGCCTGCTTCTTCTTGTTTAGCAGGACCTTCATGGCCTTGTGATGAAGGGCTTGTTGTTTGCGTAGAATCGGGCAGTGTGTGTGGGGACAGCTACATCCATACAGAAGTTAATGTAGTTTGTAGTGCAATCCACCAGAGTATCAATGTCATCACCATGGCCCTGGCAGAACATGTCCCAGTGTGTGGTCTCACTTCCTCAGAGACAGGCAGCCTCTTCACTGCAGGGACATACTGTGGTGACAAGAGCACAAGATTATAGTCCGATCTTCCCAGTGGAGGCAGGGAAGTGGTACTGTATACCTCCTTAGTGTTGGCATACAGCAAGTCCAGAGTGTTATTGTTCCGGGTTGTACATACCACAAACTGATGAAATGTGGGCAAAACTGTCCAATGAAACTTGGTTGAAATCACCAAATGTGAGAATGAGAGCCTAGAGTCCTGCAACAGTGGCATGTATCCTCTCACACGCAGCAGCCTCATCCGCTGAGGGCAGGATGTAGACTCCAATAAACTGGACTGAAGTAAATTCCTGCGATAGATAATACGGACGTATCTCCACAGGCAAGAGTTCAATGTACGTTGAACAGACACACTCCTTCATAGTAATGTGACCAGGATTGCACCACCACTCATTCACATAGATTGCAATCCCGCCGCCCTTCTTCTTACTGCTGAGGAGTTTGTCTCTGTCTGCAAGCAGAATCTTGAAGCCGGTTGCAGATGTGCCATGGTCCGGGAAGTCAGCGTGAAGCCAGGTCTCTATGAAGCACAGGATACTGCTCAGCGCATACTCCTGAAGACGATGACAAAGTCTGGGATCGTGTCTTAAATTCAGACAGAAGACATGGTTTATTGTTGATGGCAGACAGCACGAACACAAACTTACAGACTGCAAATGATAATATACAGCAGGAGAAACAGAGACCTCCAATCCGCAGCTGCCACGGTGCCAGTAGCTTCAACCTTGAGATAACCAAAACAATGGAAGCATACTGGCTCGTGCAAATGATAGAATGATGAGTTTAGAACGTTAACCACAGTTGCTTCAAAGTGTTATGAAATCACTTAATTCCCTTTGGGTCCGAACAACCGCAAAGAGTTTGTCCATCTTATTTGCCAAGGACCTCACGTTCCCCATACACAGGACAGAGGGGACTGCAGGCTTGAATTGCTGCCTCCGTTCCTTCACTTTTGCTTCAGCACGGGATCCTCTGCAGTTCCTTAGGAATTTCAGGTTTAATTCTACCCGGCATTGGAGTCCTAGCCAGGGTGAAGAGCTGCTCCCTCAAATACACAAAGGGGTCGGCCCTTTGCTTTGTAAGGCCAAACAGCCAAAGAACAAAAGGCCAGAAAAAAAACAATGAAAATCAGCTTGAAAACCCAAAAATGCCACATGGTGAGTGTTAATTGGGCAAAAATAATGAAAAGTAAGATGATAAAAATGAAAATAAAAGCAAAGAAATATCCCTAAAAGGTGTGAAATCCAGGAGCTACTGAGACATGCTGCCACTATCTCAGGCGCAGTGGAATAACTTATATAGAGAGTTAGGTCCAGCTTTGAGTCTCGGACAAGATATTTCTTGTATCCTACAGTTTTTATCCAATCAGGAGAGATAACGGTATAAGGGGGGTTTCTCTCTGTGTGCACATGCATTCTCCAAAACAAACATGGCGGAGAAAGCAAAGCCGACTTCAGTGCTGTTGCAGACGCTTACACTGAAATACACGCAAAACGTCAGAAACAAAGGAACAACAACAAAAAAGGTGCGACATGATCAAGAGCTGCATTTATATTGGCCACGCTTTAGATTGGTGGAGAAATAATGCATGTAAAAACCATCCATGAAAAAAGTGGAAGAAAGACTCGTCTTTCGCCTACTGAACAGGCAAGCATCGTTTTACTCAGTAGTGGCAGAAGTAATCATACAGATTTTTGCCTGAGATGGACTGTAATGTGTTTTTTGTTTATCAAGCTAGCTTGTTAAAAATCCCCTGCTGTTGTAAAAATATGCCCTTAATTGTGGCGATAACGGTGCATTACCTACCGTTAGCTGTGAGAAAGACAACACAACACCGAGGCCTTAGCCATCCGTAATCTACGATCAATTATTATTTCCTTTCATGTACAAAATGAAATTAGTACGGTATGGTAAGACCAGGCTACGACGCCTCTCAAGCCCAACGGAAAGCGTCCCCTTACATCACAGGGAGTTCTCATTTGAAGTAGCGTTAGCTGTCTGTAGTTTCTTGTGAATATGTGGTCACTTCTGATCTGTCAGACTATTGAATTGAAATTTTTTCGCTCATATACAGCATCTGGAGGAAGCTGTTCATCAATTGGAAAGGTCTGTTGAGATAAAACATATTTTGATCCAACTAGCAAAGCAGTATTTTTCTATAAAAGACTTGTTTTTTTCATCTCTTGTTTCTCAGTGATGCTGGCTGAATTTTCACTATCCACAGGCGAGCCGCTTTCGGCTTTATAGCTAGGTTACGACAAATCTATCTTAGGCTAATATTTTCGAACAACATAGTTACACTGGGAGATGAATTGCCACTTGCAATCACTCGATGCGCGTTGATTTGGTGTGATGAGGGCGGGGCTGCTAACTCACTCAGGCGAGAAATAACTGCCGAAACGACCAAAAATATTGCTGCTTTAAGCCAGTACATGTCCAGTCCTGTCTGAAGTTTGCTAGAGAGCATTTGGATGATCCAGAAGAGGATTGGGAGAATGTCATGTGGTCAGATGAAACCAAAATATAATTTTTCGGTAGAAACTCGAAAAGAATGCATCCAAGTTGCATCCAAAGAACACCATACCTACTGTGAAGCATGGGGGTGGAAACATCATGCTTTGGGGCTGTTTTTCTGCAAAGGGACCAGGACAACTGATCCGTGCAAAGATAAGAACAAATAGGGCCATGTATCATGAGATTCTGAATGAAAACCTCCTTCCATCAACAAGATGAAATGTGGCTGGGTCTTTCAGCATGACAATGATCCCAAACACATCGTCCGGGCAACGTAGGAATGTCTTGTAGGAAGCATTTCAAGGTCCTGGAGTGGCCTAGCCCGTCTCCAGATCTCAACACCATAGAAAATCTTTGGAGGGAGTGGAAAGTTTGTCTGGCCCGGCGACAGCCCCAAAACATCACTGCTCTAGAGGAGATCTGTACAGAGGAATTTGCCAAAATACCAGCAACAGTCAGTGAAAACCTTGTTAAGACTTACGGAAAACGTTTGAGCTCTGTCATTGCCAACAATGGGTATATAAAAGGGTTTCCAATTGCAATTTTACAATTATTCACAATTATCGACATTATGAAACATACATTAATTCGTCTGTGCTAAATTTGCACCCAAAAATTTGAAATAAAAAAAATCAAAATGCGCTTCTGCAATGAATATGTTTTTGATTGTTACCGTCAGACTCTGAAGCTGCTCGGAAGATAAGGTGGCTGCTGGGTAAAGGTTGAGTGATGGAGCCCACCGCTTCTCCTTTCGGGCCCTGAAAACACAACACATGTATAATCAACACAACATCCGTCTGTGTGTGTGGATTAGAGTTTTGCTTTTCAGCCTGAGCAGGCCCGAGCCGAGTTCGGGCCGGGCCATATATATATATATTTTTAAAATGATTTTATTACATAATGATATGCATATATGTATGTATTAATAATAATGTCCGTTGATTGACAACAAGTTCAAAAAATCAACATATAACACCGTAACCGGCGTGTCCTACAGCAGCCGCAAGCCGTAAACGCATCTTCCCAGTTTTTCTGTTGAATGCTATGGTCAACAGCGAACACACGGAACATTAATATGGATCAAGTGGAGGTTCAAAACAAATTCAAAAGTGGAGAGCTTAACTTGCTATTGGAAGGTGAGTGCATGCAACAAGGGAAATTAGATGTGTCGAGCTTCTGCCGGGCTCGGGCCTATTATACAGCGTTAATTGGTCGGGCTTATACAGGCTCGGGCTTAGTAATAGCGGGCTCGGGCTGTGTTGGGCTTGATTTTGCAGGCCCGAACAAAACTCAAGAGTGGATATGCACAGACAATCGGAAATAACGAATGTAAAGAACAATTATAAAAGGTTCCTAACTGAGTGTAATTTTTTTTTCTGATTTATTTTCTGAGTTTCTAGCCTTTCATAATTGAAGGAATCTTTGGTCTCATTTTGTAGGGCAGAAAGCACTCAAAACAGGGTCAGATTGAGATGAGAATGACAAACTGCAGCCGAAGTGGAAAAACCCAAGCCAGATGTTGCACGATGATTCTGTCTCACATCACACTATTTGATGTAATGAATGCAAAACGAGCAGCTGCTCATTTAGAAGCAGCTAGAAGCAGGATAGTGAGGTGGGCTAAGCGGAGTCCATTTGGACCCGATACTAGCATTAAAATGTAATATCTGCCTTAAAACCGATAAAATAATGCTTGCTTTACACCCAAATAGTGCCTATGCGCTCCTGAAGCGTTTACCGGCTCACAGATGACCTCATCTTGAAGCATACAAACAAGCGCAGATGGCTGCAGTAACACATGCTTCTTATTTTGCACAGACAATGATGATATTTGGAAAGCCTTGTTGCATTCAAGAATGCATCCAGTGGGCCATCACGATAACATTAAGCGTGTTGTATTGTAACCATTCCCCGCTCTCTTCTAAGACGACAGAGCTACAAAGCTTTAAATAGGATGCAATAGGAGATGGTCAGATCAGCGGGGTGAAATAAGTACAGGTGTAAAACATGCATTTGGCCGAAAACTGGCTATCTATTTACTGATCCAGTTCTCAATGTGTAAGGCCAACACCCCCACGCTCGAGCGCAATCCCCACACAAAAATCAAAATGATATATATTGAAAACAAAAAAAGAGCCAGTGTCAGTGGTGAAGCTACAATTCTAATCACAGCCCCCGCGCATGCACCACGGTCCACCAAAACCTGTCCCGGAGCCCAGCAGTGACCATGGAGTAATAATCCAGAGTCTCGTTAAATCCACAGTGGTCATCCAAAGCGAAAGGCGGGTCCTCCAGGTAAAGGTGCTGGCCCTGCTCCAAGTCGGCGTCTGACGTCAGACCTTGCGCGCCCCTGAGCACTCCCAAATTGTCCAGCCAAACACCATCAATGGACAATAGTAATGGACAATAATAATACTGCATAATTCAGATTCAGATTTTTATCTTTTATTTGACATTTATTTATATACTATAATAATAGTATTATTACTAATAATTAGATAATAATACACTTCCTGCTTTTGAAGAGAGCAGTCTTGCGTCTCTCTGCTCTCTGCTTGCTTTGCCTTTTAATCCCCTTTAATCATTTTATTTACATTTTTATTCTACAAAACAGGGATTACTCATTTTACACACTTCAACTTTGTGGAATTTATCAACTTTAGTCATGTCGGATCGAAAGAGATGGAGAAACGTCTGCGACGGCTGTTGTACTCTGGAATATCAGCTCAAATCTCTCGAAACACGGATATCTATTGTGGAAACAGAAATGGGACTAAACCCGACTCTTGCAATGAGTGAAAATGGGATGGATGGACAGACTTTTGGAAATGTAAGTTATGACATAATTTATTTTCCCAAAATCAAAAATGAGAACTATTGGAACAAATGTGGAGCTAAACCCAAAGTTGACAAAGCTTAGAATGACAATAGGAGTTAAATTTTGCCACAACATGTTTTGAAGACTTCAAAGCGCTTTTTACCCCTTTCTGAAACAGCAAAGCCGCTGACAACTGCAGCGCCAGGGATGAACTCTCTCCTTATTGGAGATAGCGCCATACGGAATGGAAACATGAACATGCACTCGATACAGACTTACTCAGTTCACTCGGCAAAAGTTGCCAAAACTTTTTATCAGAAAACAGCAGTGTGGGTACATTGTTGATCCACACAGGGGCGGTAGACATCTATGAGAAGACGAGCGAGAAGTTGAGAATGGATTTAACTATGTTACTGGACGACCTCACAGAAATTGACATTTTTATCAGTGGACCACTTCCAAATACAGATGGATACCAGCTAGATACATTTCTACTCAACGAGTGTGGACTCAGAGGACTTGGCTTCAATGACGGAAAAGGCCCACTTTTGAACAAATACGGAGTAAAAGTGTTGATGGATAACTTTGCTTCTGCCCAAAGCCCTCAGCCTGCGCAGCGCGTGCAGTCGTCGAAAGGGAGGAAGAAGAAGCAAAGGATTTCTCCTGCACAGACATCACGACCATCTCCACGGAATACAGAGGTCTCTCACCCACTTTAGCCAGCAAGAGTCCTATCTAACATTCATAACTACTCCCCATGCGTACCTCCAAATCCACCAAGGGCGTCCAACTCAAATTCACCCAAAAAATTCACCCCCCCCCCTTCTGCTCATTTAGCCCACCTCTCCCCTAACCACAATCACAAAGAACCTCTCCATCCTCCTCCCCCACTTTCCCCTTCTCTTCTTAAAACACTTCTCTAAACACTAGGATGCACAGGGTCTCTGCTTTGCAGACACTGGCAGTCTAGTTAGAGGAGAGACCAAGCTGGGGCCCTGTCATTTTCAGAAACCACTTTGTCTCCCATAGAATACCTCTTGGGAAGTGTTCGTCATTTGAATATGTGTCTTGTAAAATACAACAAAAACTTCTCCAATACTCTTCATTGTCCTATACAAGCCACCGCAGTCATGTCACAGCTTTATTGATAATTTCACTGAGTTACTTTTAGTTGTATGCAAAGACTTCGATAGTTTAGTTATTACAGGTGATTTTAATATTAATGTGGATAATGTTAATGACAGAAACACAAAAGAGCTGAGTTCTGTTCTTGAATCCTTTGGTCTCACTCAGCACGTGAGTGGCCCCACCCACAGCAGAGGGCACACTCTAGACCTGT
>JAPMNZ010961173.1:0-10165 GCA_029875035.1 Pomatoschistus microps | reverse complement strand
AGGTCCAAGAGCCAGAGCCCCAGAGCTCTCAGTGCAGAGGGCTCCTCCAGAGGGAACACTTGAGATACTAAAACAAAACAATGAAAAGTATTACTATAACTGAAAACATAGAGTATACTAAGCATCCGCTAAAAATGGGTTGTACACAATGCTATTTAAATGATCCTTCTGTCATTTATCATATCTATAAATATAAAGTTCAAACCATTTTACAAAAGATGTCTACAATAGCATAATTCAATTCTTGCTCCCATTTGCCTATTATTAAATGATCCTAATGGCATACCAGACTGTAGCAGTGGTTGCATTGCCTGTTTACGCACAAAGGACCTGATGCCTTCAGATCGCTCTGCTCAGCTCTTTATAGACAATGCACGCGCGCCTCCTCTGCACATAAGGTTGGAAATATGTGTCCTCATGATTGGGAATAGTGTTAACAAATCAGATCAAGCCCTCGTACATTGATTGCTCTGGTCTCGTCCCGTCTTCATTTTCAACAGCTGCTGCCACACACACACATACATACACACACAGGCACGCACACGCACACGCACACACGCACGCGTACACGCAGAGGCACAGGCTCCGCGCAGTGCAGCCCAGTGTCTCCAGCGTTGCACACGGAGAGCAGCTCATAGCAGGAGCGCGCTGCGTTTCCCCCCGTTTTTCTCAATATCGACGCGGACTATTCTGGATAATCTTTACGCGCGACATCCAATGGACAAAGACAAAACGCATCGCTGTTAATGGATATGTATTTTGTTGTATTTCTGCCCGAGTTTACGTGTTAAAGGGGAGTCGACTGGACGATCTTTCAAGCGTCCGCCTTGGAGTCGTACCCTCGCTGCCGTCGCTTCAAAGAACCCTTGTTTTTGGCCAGGAGAGAGAAAAGAAACCACCTCCAGAACTTTTGTGAAGTGAAAGAAACTGCATTGCTTGAGTATTTTCCTCACACAGGAGATCACCTTTATTTCTATTAAAAGACGCAGGAAAAGATTGTTGAATAAGCAGCGACTTATTGTTCTGGCAGGTTGTGCGTTATTCTATTCCCGACGCGTTGAACTCACGGCTGTCCGGTGTTGGATTTAACCCCACAATAAGGCTGGCGTCGCTGTTTTTGTGATTGCTTTATTTCCGCGGACTAAGCAACGATGTGGATTTCTTTGGTGTACAGGATGCATCCATCACATCGGTAAGAATTCAAGGCTAATCTCTATCATGCATTTTTGTTTTTGTTTTCTTTGGATTCCTTGGTGTTTTTGCATTGAACATAGAAGGGTTTTTGCGTCTCCTTCTGTCGCCCGAGGATATGTGATGTATTGGAGAGAGGACTGGCTGCGTTCTGTGAAAGCAGTCTCCGAGATGGCAGACGCATTTTCTCTTCCAGTCAAAGCGCCTGGTCAAAGTATAGAGAGTATAGACATGAGTATAACCACGGCTTGAATAATAACACGCTCTCCTTATGCATTCTGTATATATTCATAATTATACACCCCAGTGCGTTTTGCCAAATCTGCTTGTGGGAGAAAAATTCAGAAATCTCCAGTGCGTAAAAGCGTAAATCCTCTTGCAAACGTCGGGTCAACTGCTCGCTTATTTCCCGCTGTAATATCTTAATCTTTGTCACACGTCTGTGCACATTATTGCAGCCCAACGTCGTCTGTGGTTATGGACTTTTAAAATCCGCTAAACGGGACAATCCGAGCGCGCACCGTGAGTAACCTCTCAGCCACGGGAGGAGCTGTTTAATTAGGTTTCCTTCCCCCGTGCGCCCGACAATCTCACCCATCAAGGTCAGGCAAGGATCACATGTCGCCTCTCAATATTAGTTCAACACATAGGCCTCATATGACACGAAGCTGCCACAGTGTCGTGATGGTGCTGCACCCAAAAGAATACCTTCTCTATAATAGGGAGAAGTTATTTTAGACACATGACTCCTGAGGGGGGGGAAAAATCACAAAAACAGCCTAAAATAATAGCAATAATAATAATACAAAAATAATAATGATAATCCTATAGGGGACACTTGCCGGCTTAACGTGGTTTGCCCTACTTTATGCTCTCTCTTGGTATTACTGTAATATTTCCATAGGGACTTGAAGCTGTCTCATTTTAAGCCGTGCTATATGCAAATATAAGTGGTGATTTTACATTGGTAGTCCTCTCAATCTTAAATATCTTACTTTATTATGGAACGATAACATTGGCTGTATTGGAAAATGTTTGCTATGCTGTTGACACATTGGTAAATTGATTGCAAATCCAGTACAATCACAAAGTTTGTGTTTGCTATTGTGTACATTCATGATATTTGTCTAAAACATATTTACAATTGAGTCAAAGAGGAAAATTTTAATTATAGAAGACTTAAAGCAGAAGATTATGACACAAAAAATATTTTGAATGTAAAATTTACAGCGACCCGTATGCAGCAAAGTCATTAAGTTCTCTGCATAGCCCTGTAACTGATCTGGTCAATAAAAAAGTCCCCATAAAACATCTTCAGTCCATTATCTCATTTATCGCCTGTTCGTTCTGGATCTCTTTTGCTTATGCACTGCTGTGACACTGAGTGAGCGGATACCTACCTCTAACCACACACCTTCATATTAAAATACATATATTTCCTCGCTCCTCCGGCACCTATATCTGTAAACTACTGCAGATGGAGCTTCGGAATTAGCTTGCAAAAACCTCTCTTATTCCTATCTTCAAAAGCCCATTTATCTTGAGCGGGGAACGGCGATAAGAAACAGGCCTGCTTGGCAAATGTGATAAGAGGGTGAAAAATCCTCCAGCGATTTGTAATGTTAGAGTTGAAGCAGATCACAGCTGGGGGAAAGACATGACAAGCCCAGCATCATGAGACTAATACCTTGTGCCCCCTGAAGCCTGGATAGGAGATAGCAGGAGAAATGGAGATTTATTCAGGATGTGTGCATGAGCTCACCGTTTCAAAACAAGCCAAAAAGTCATCCAAGGAAATCATTGAAAATGGCAAAATTAGAATATTATTCAAAAGTTTATTTATGTATGTCGGTAATTCAACTTAAAATGTGAACCCGATTTATGATATAGTCTCATGCAAAGTCACATATCTAGGCTTTGTTTGTTTTCATTCTGATAATAACAACTTACAACCCCTTATCAACAGTTTTTTAGAAGCTGTGAGCCAATTATAAACATTATAATAACTAACGGCTTGATATATCTCACTTTGCGTATACTTTATTTATTAGTTTCACTTTTGAAGTAAATGGACTAGGCTTCAAGTTTCACCTGTAGAGCAACGGTTTGGATACAGCATTGCGACGCATTAAAATATTGCCGTATCTACTTTCAATCCTTCTTGTGGAGGAATAGCCACAAAAACATGTTGGCAGTGAAATATTTGTGTCGACGGATTCATGGTCAAAGCTGTTTTGAAGGAAGAACATGCCTTGAAAGTGCTGTGATTCTCAATCTTTACCTGACTAAAAAGTAGAGCTAATCCAAATTGGCTTTTACTACTGAGATTTAAGCTGCCCTCTGCAAGCAATTCCCAAGAAACATGGAAGAGGGTTTATTGCTGCTCTGCAAAACAAATCATTTTGTTGGCCTGGCTACTGCTCGAAGTGCTAACAGTAACCCTATACTTGCAGAAATCCTTATGTGTGCTTAAAAAACATATTCAAGATGTTCTTACGAATGGGTCACTTTAAACGTTATGTTCCAAAACCACACTACATTTTAGCATTTTAGAGTTTTCAGGCAAACCAAGTTAGTTTGTGGTTCCATTTCAAGGTTAAAATCCCAGAACAGAAATTACAGAAATGTCTACGAATGCACTGCTGTTCCACAATAGAGTATATTATGTTTGTTCTTATGGAAAATGCATGCTTCCAGGAGCAGGTAGTTCTCTTGGTCTCAGAGTTATAGGCCACATGGGAGGTGGTCTGTTCTGACGACGTGTCATTATGTATAACAGATGACACTGAACATGCAATGTTATTCATACTTCAAGGACACTCCCTGAGCTCCCACATTTGTGGATCCACCGCGGGAGATGAAGAATTTATGCTTGTCTCTGTGGCACTTGGATCTACGTCTTAATCCTGTCAGGGGACCTACCATAAAACACTTGCTCTGCACCAAACACTCATAGAGTTTTTCACAGACGATGTAGCTGCTGTGGAGTGAGGCATTTGGCAAGCAACTGCTAATGCATGTTGCAGAAAGGTCTGTTTTTAATATTTCAGTTTTATATATAAAACAAAGACCGCACAAGGCCAGTGACTGTAATGGGACAGGGAGGTGTTGGCAAAACAGAATATATTTTTCTTCCTATTTTATTGCAGTTCCTTCAGTGCTGGCTGTGTTATTAACTGCATTGGACGGTGAGAGATTTATGTGCAGGTCCAAATAGAACTAGTGACCTTTCCTGTGGCGTTAGCAGCTCTCAAACCAGCGCACAATGGACTGCCTCCACAGAGAGAAGTGTCTTTGTGTCCCTTGTCTCTCCATATCTGATGTTATTTTCTAAATGTGAGCAGCCAGCGACTTTCTTTTCCTTTCTTTCTGAATGTGTCTCTCAGCTCAAAATGTCAACTGAGTGATGCACAAAGCAGTGTCCGGAGCTCTTTGAATACCTTGCGGTGCCATTAAAGTCATAGGTTAGCAGTTACTCAGTCAGTGGCTAATGTGTTCTGTGGCTCATGGCTAAATACTGAGCATTCCCTCGTCAACAGAGGCTGAAACCGTATCATGAAGCATTATTAGCACTGTTACCTCAGTCCAGATCTAATGGTGTTGTTATTGTTTTCTCTATCCCTTTGACAAAATTGTTCCTCTTCACTTCAAACGCTAGTTAAATCCCATACATATTTCAAAAGAGATTTCTCTTTAATCCCAGCAATCCTTCTGCAATTAGCCACTGACAGCAGCGCCTTGTGTAGGTCACAATCGAACAGAGCGCGGACAAACTAGTGCCCCTTTGATTCTGGGCACTGAGCACCCTCAGCGCTCAGGCTGCTCATTGGAGCCCGTCTCAAGGAGAGGTGGAGGCACTTGAGTGAATTCCCTTTCTTTTGATGCTGCCGACCTGGGTCAACCTGTCATTTTGGCTGCTGGCCAGCTCCCTACCGAGTCCTCGCCTCTCTTACTCTTCTTTCCCCATCTCCAAACAGTGCTTTCCCGAGAGCGAACCACGTCTTTTGTTACCTTTATGAGGCGTAATTAAATGTGCACGGCGTGGTACAGTGTTTGAGCAGGAACCCCAGGCGTGCCATTAGCCAGATGTGGCTGCTCAGTTCTTAATGATAGAGGAACAGAGGCGGAGAAGACAAGCCCTGGAGTCCTTCATCACGCCATCCCAAGGTGTCGTGTGGGCCTAATTGCCCCATCGTTTTGTGCACTCTACAAGCCCCCATGACACCTACCTTCATGCATTCATTACGTGGACTCCCAGTGCTATATGCAGGCAGTGGTACTCATGTACAACTGGAGGTGGGTGGCACACTGCAGCTAGGCTTTTAGCCAGCAAGTATGATTCAAGGGAGTCCTTAACACCTTTGTTTTCAATATGGCACGCAGGAGTGTTGCAATGTTCACTGTAATGTACTGCATTAAGTGCTCGCAACATCTGCCTGGAGAGGGTTTCATTGTCCTGTACTTTCACCATGAGATAACGTGAGAGCCCTAAAAGAATATATGCTTTATAAAATGTGCTGAGTGGGCAATCAGTCTGTTTCCTCAAAAGGTGATTTTGAGCAGCCATGATAGCCACTCTGTAGAAAACAAGACGCTGTCTGTCTCAGCCTATGGTTCAAAGTGCTCTGGGATTTCACTGACACTGAGTGATCAGCTCAAATTCATGGTGTTCCCTTCCAGCTCTGCCCTGGATCTCACTTTTGAGACTTCTCATATTTGCCCTTAAGCTCTTTTACTCTCAGTGTGTAAAGGTCGCTTTTCTGCGGTCTAATCCAGAAGCAGTTTTCTGCTTAGTAAGCACATTTTAATTAGACCGACCTTCCCCTGATGTGGATTGGTTGGTTTGCTCATCTTGGGGAGCGTCAGTCTTTGGGTCTACATACCAAACATACGCTGTCCTCGCTGGAAAGCAGGCCCCTTCGTTAGTGAGGAACTGACGAGCTGCCGCTCACATTTGGGTAATTAACACCGCCACAGATTGTGGAACAGCTGTGCAATTTAGCACTGTGGCAACAGCAGCGAGTCAAGAGAGACTCTGCAAACACAGGATGCCTGTGAAGCACCTCGCTAAGGCCTCATCCAACTCTCTCCAGTGGCCAAACAGAATGCACATCCACAGCTCCAGGAAAGGCAACATGACAAATCACACTTAGTACAGAAATAGGACCATGTGTGGATGTAAACAGAAACCTCTGTATTTTCATTGTTGATGTACAGCTACAGTTGTATACAGTGTTCTACAGTGTTCTACACACTAGGGTCAGTTTGAGCAGTTTCTGCCTCCTTGTGAGGGTCAGTACTAGTTGGTCTTCTTGTACGATTAACAAAAAGCGTGGATTTGTACTGTGATAATGATGGATGACGTGGAAATCTCTACCACATTTTCTTGGTATAATGTTAGGGCTTTTCATCTAATTTCTTGGCTTTCTTGGTCCAGAGAAAATGAATAATATGCAAGAAGAATTAACATCTCAGTTTCTGTTTTGCTTCTTTTGATGATAGTTAATGTGCCCCATGCCATCCTGCTATGTATTTCAACTTGTTTTTATCCTCCCTGATCCACAACATCTGGTTTTGGGTTTAACCGTCGGGGAGTGGTGAGAGTGTGGGGAAAAAAATGCTTGTACACATGCACTTTAAGCCTCGCTTCTACCTGATTATTACAGATACAAACATCCTGAGTTGTTGGCTAGCTGTCAAGTTGAAAGCATTCTGTAGTGACAGCTCCTAGACCGATATTTGCTAAGCTCTATGGCATGTATTCATTTGTGTTCGAGCAATAGCACTATTTCAAACAATCTGTTTTACAGCTGAGTGCTGCAGTAACGATGAGCTGCTGTGTAGTTAAGTGTGATTGTGTATAGTTGAACCCTGTTGACTTACTCCTTCTCTGGCCTATCAAGTGTCAGTGACAGTGACATGCCCAGTGCTGTCAGCAAGACATGTCTGCACGCTCTGCTCTCTCACACAGAGAATGGAGAGAGCCTGGGGAACTTGTTAAATTTCTGCTAAGCTAGGTTATCCTGACTTTGACAAGAGACATTTCCTTCCAATCTCTTCAGGTCTTCTGCAGCCATCATCAACCATAACTGTGTGAGTGAACAGGGCAACAGAGGCGTTCCAACGATAATAATGTGAAAATGTCTATGTGCTGTAATGCCGGGTGAAGGCAAACGGACAGGCAGACAGCCAACCTCTGAAATGTATTCTGGGAGGCCAGACCAGACCCCGGCGGTGCTGTCATTTATTTATCCTATCTGCAGTGCCTGGAGAGGTGAAGAGAGGAGAGATAGCACAGGCTTCCTCCACCAGAGGGCTGACCCACTCTGAGGGATAGAAAATATAATTGGGCTGCTCTCACTCACGGTTCTGGCACCAATAAGACATGTCTCCCTTTCTCCCTTCCTTGCCGCCCACATGGTTTGCAGACAGGCTGAGGAGCAGAGCAGAGCTGGTCTTCAGGCTCAGAGCAGGGACAAACCAAACAAGGCTTGTCACTTGTGCTTACAATGGCACTTATTTGATCGGGGGAGGTTTTTCTCCCTTCCTAACCCAGCTCATTCCTAATATCATGTCACCATCTTTGGCCCAAGCTCCTATGCTGGAAACCAGCATGCTGCCTGGCTGGTTCTCTGTGAGGCACTGCCATGCAAGGCAAATAATGGTGCTGTGAGGGACACGCCACCTGTTGGTTTGTACACAGTGTACAAGGGCAGCTTATTATACAGGGAGGAAGAATGTGTGACAAATGTGTAGTCTGTTTACAGTAATGAATTGTATGCTTTTAGTGTGTCAATAAGGTTAGTTAAATGTTCATTTGTTGAGTGACCTTTTGGATCCAATAGCATGTTTCACTGTGCTGGCAGTCAGCCACAGGCCTGTCAGTGGAATGATGTGAAGTGACGTTAGAGCTATACAGTTGCATGTAACTCGGGTCGGCATGTCATATATGTTCTGAGATGAAAGTTCTGAAATATCAAGGGCACATGGAAAAGTACATGTACATACATGTACGGACAGCAGTTAGATTGCTAGATGGAACGCATGTGATAATTGTTACCCAATCTTAATGGCACAAAACACTGCTCCTGAAATAAGTATACTTGATTTGTGGAATTTATTTATCTATTTGTACATATTAAATTCAAGAGGGACCATTTGAGTTTTAAATAAACAAAATCTGCCAAGCGGTTAATTGAAAACCAAGTCACAACACAAGTATCTTAAAAATACAAGGACAAGTTTAATTAAACCTTTTATCAGAGTAGCAGCGAATAGAAGGAGTCAGTCATCAATTATAAGAAGTAAACAACTCGGCAATTAAGAGTTAGTTAAGACACCTAGTTTTAGCTTTGTTTTATTCACAGGAATATATTTTGTTAAGAAGATCCAGTCCTTCACTGATGAGACATAACCGTGCATCTGTCCGCACACTGTACATTGAACCAAAGAGTCTATCCGATCTGTTATGAACGTGCTTCTCACAGACATGAGAAACAGTCTGTGAACTTTTGGGTCCTTGATCCTTATTGAGTCATCAGTTGCCAGGTCTGACATGGAAACAAAGCTTTTAAGCAACACTTAAGTTATTCATTGTTGCCATTGTGCACACTCCTCGGCAAAGAGAATTAGTGCTCAAGGGAACAGCCTGCTTGTTGTTGGCTTTTTTATGCACCTGAATAATTTACAGTGTTGCATGTAAGACAAAGCTGCGCTCACTTACTTCATTATATTTTAATCTACAGCAAATTATGTTGTGAATATTATCTCTTACTACCACCAACATCGGCACTCTCGGCTTCCCCAGGGATCGTTGTATAGCGCGTACAGTCTATAGCTACTGTATATCCGTCTGTCAATGTCGATCCGCGCCACATAGAGTTCCATCCACAGGTGCAATGCTATTTACAGATCTAACAGCTGGTGGGTTTACTCCGGGTTCACGGTGGCTCATAAAGATGCAAAGCTGACAAAACAGGTAGTTATAGCAAATTAGCATGCTATTATTGTGCCATTACGAGCTTGTGCCGCAGAACACACGGCTAGGTCAAGGAAGCCGAAAGTTGTGACACAATCTTTTCATGGTAATTAAGTTATGTAAATAGTGGAGTGTACACAAGTCTGAGAAAATAATGAAGCTAGTCAACGGTGGAAACAATTCTGTGAATGTATGTGGTAAACAGTGTGATCGAATTATATATTTAGTAGAGCTGTGACAAGTTCATTTATTAGTCACAACTAATCAATTATTTAAATAGGTGTCAGCTAATTGTTGATTACAGCCGTTATATTTAGGCACTTGTAAACAAACTTGTCTTGTCCTAAATTATCTCGTCATTCATCCATAGTTTAAAAGTTCCAAAGCTCATTACGTTTTCAAATCAACCCTTTTAAGTTTTAGTTTATGTTCTGAGAAGCTGGAAATCCTTTTAATTAGATAAATATAATGAATGAACATGTATATACATTTTCTCCTAGACATAAAAAAAAAAAAATCATAATATGGGGGAAAATGCTAGCACGTAATTATCTTGATTAAAAAAGCTCCTATTTTATGACTATGAACTTCAATGAACAAAGTTGCTGTAAAGGTCAAGTTATATTATTGTGGTTGATAACGTAAGCTCTCTCACAGACAGCTACAGTTGCCATGTTGGCACCGGTGTGAAATTGCCGCCATCCACCGCGGCATCCCACTCTATCAATGCTTCTTTACAGAGAGCTGCCGAGGCCACATACACTTGACTGTGTCCAAATGGTTATTTCTAAATAAGGCAAACATCTGGACTCCCGCTGAGATCAGATTCTATGGCGTGTGGGATATTTAAGGCCACTGCTTAGTATAGACACAAACTGTAAGGGAGAAATGTGTCATGACGTCTAAGTTACAAGCATGTTCAGCATTAGTGTCAATAAAAAAGACATCATGTCAGACCGCAGTTGGCACCACAGTAAAATTGTGTAGTGTCTGTAT
>JAPMNZ010961129.1:0-10817 GCA_029875035.1 Pomatoschistus microps | reverse complement strand
TATATATGTATATATATGATATATTTTGCAGAGCATTGGAAATGCTCTTCCAATTGCATTTGTCACATAATGATGACACCAGCATTTTGTCTGAGTTTGTCTTACAGCTTAAGATGGTCCCCCTCTGTGACCCTTGCATCTTTATGTCACGTCTCCTTATTCCTTTGCCAGCTAACTCACAGTGTCAGCCCTCTCTTGAAGGAAGCTATTGAAATCCAACACTCTCTGGCCAAAAACCCTGCGACTTATGCCAACGCCTTGGAAGCCACTTGCAAACGCTGGAGGAAATTGAAGCTGAAGATTTCCAGGACCTTGTGAATGTGCGCCTGTGCTAGAAGCCAGGCCCTGGGTGCTTTAATGTTGGATTATACCCCCTCTGTGCACCGCTGCCTCCTCTGAAATATGGATCAGACGGCAGGAAAAGGCCAGCTGCCCGCATGGGGCAGGCCTGCATGGGACAGGCACAGTGTCACACCAGCACCGCTCCACAGCAGAAGGCAGGGGTCCGAGAGCCCGAACAGAGGGGGATACTATAGGACAGGGACTGAGCTGATAATGCCAAGTATTTCTCTGAGTCCGTTTAACAGCATGTGGTCAGCACTTATAGGAGCATGAGGAGCACTTGCTCATTAAAAAAAGAGCAACCCATTATTTTAATGTAAACTTACTTGAATTAAACTATTCTGATAGATTCATATTTCAAGCAACATTTATAATTCTAATTTCCTAATCATAGAATTTATTTATGTATACATCGCTGCAATGCTTCAGATTGCCATTGTACAAAATAAAATAATCTCCACAAAGTTTAGCTTTAAATGTTCTAGTTCCATTGACTGTCTAGTCTATTGTTAGATAACATTATTTGTCAAATCTGCTGAAATCAAGAAACAGTTCAAAAGCCAATGCTTTTAAAAGTACACTATATTTACCTTAGGACTAATGTGTTGAAAATATATAAATTTAAAGATAAAGAAACCGCGACCGCTAGAAGGGACTCACAAAGTAACAAAAAAGCCATAACATTCCATATAATAGTCATATGTAATTATTAAAACAATCCTTTCTCTATCCACTCGGTGCTGTGAGATGATGCAACGAGAATGGAGCAGTAGTGGAGTGGATCCAGGCACTTGAGGCCCTTATTACTTCCCATGCCAACTGTGACAGACTGCCACCACACTGCTGTCCTATGCACACTGCCCAGCCTTCAAAATACCCAACAATATGTTATTCTTTCAAACTTGGAAATCAGCGAGCTTAGCGTGATGGGGCTGAAATCACATCAATGGCTCGTTTCATCCCCTGCGCTGCCTCCACAACATGCTCGGATATAAAAGGTGGTGAGCAGACTTTGGATGAGTATTCTTTGGCGACTGAGACTTGAAAGTTTCACCAAGTTTGTGTGTTTTTTTTTTCTTGCACCAAACTTTGTCGACCAGAAATAGAACGAGCTACAGTATGTGGGAGGAAAGACTTTATCTACATCACAAAATATTTTCGTTATCTGTCGTTCATGGGAGATTCAAACTGTGACTTTTGATGCGTTTTGAGATCTTGTTTTTTTAGTTCTGCGCAAAACCTTTTGGCATGTCACTAGTATTCACACGCATGCTATTTTTTTGGCCTCGAGCACAGCTGTTTTTGCATCTGTTCAAAAGTAAGTTGGAGACTGATATTGTCTTAGGATGTTGTTTTTTTTGCCTTTTTCTGCAGCACTCGAATCAAATCAATTTTGTACAGTCCTCTCAAATCACTTCACGTAATTGTTGATTTACCAACAGCAGGGTAGAAAACAAAATTATAATAGAAAAAAAGACAACAAAATAATAATAAAACACATAAGAGTGGTTTCAAACTGGTTGAGCAATGTCCATAACTGTCCTTGATCCTCCCGTGTCCGGCATCCTTAAACATTTTTTTGAATTATAACGTTAAAAGTTCCTGCATCAATATTTAAGTTTAGAAAATGCCGTGGCGACAACACAAAAAACCTTTAGTCTAAAAATGTGGCGTGTTAAGTGGTAAATAATGTTCTCTCTTAATAATTGGAAATGACAAAAGTTTTGCATTTTCAGTATTTTCAGGTCACTTCAAAGTTATACAATTCTATGTTTTTAAAAAAGATATAATTTGACGTTAAGTGTGAATTTGTTACTGTTTTATTCAGTGCACGGGAAATACCACCCCAGGTTGAGAATCCCAGTAGTCCTCCAACTTTTCAAATCAAGTACCATCCACCAAACCATTTTGCCTCCCAAGTACCACACATGTACAGTAGGTGGCCTTCTATTTGCCAGATCTACAGTTCTTCCCTGGGTATAAATTAGCTCTTAAACAGTGTATTTAATAGGATTGCCGTCAGAAAGGAAGTGAGAAACCCCCCAAATATTTCGTATTAAAATGACTTGCATATGAATTAACGTCATCAGAAGGATCCCTAAAAGTCTCCAATCAACAGCTGCATATTATACTTTCATCTCACTCGAATCAATGGCACATTTTCCATTTTCCAACATAATGAAGACGCCAAGAACAAAAGTGTGAGTGACAAACAGGGATTATACTGCAGTTGTTTCTTTAACTTCAGAATGGCTTCGGTTCATCGGTGAGCCCCTCCGACTCTCGGTAAGAATGGCGTCTTCATTGGTGCTTTAGTATTCTGTTATGGGCCCTTTGCTTCGCCCAATCCCTATTAAAGAGACAGATTATGGAGGGGATTTGTCTTTGATTCCCCTGTCCCACTGCTCTTTTCTGGTCCACACAGCATATACTACGGTACGTGCTCTACCCTCTCCTGCACCCTTGGCTTGTCGGGTTCGTGGACAATGATAGACACCATGCCATCCCCCATGCTCACCCTTTTGCCCTTGTGAATCTCGCCAAAGCAATGACGTTTGAATAGATTTGTTTAAGGTGGCAGAGCGCCTTCTCCGGGCAGCATAGTCTGGCGGTCTCGTGCGCTGTTTGGGGTCCTGTGTGTGGGGGTGAAGTCTCTCACAGATAATCAGGCTTATGTAAAGACGATGTGCTCTTTTGACAGTCATCAGCTCATCAGTGATCCAATCAAGGGTCCAAATCTGCCATTGTGCCATCCTCAAAGTTTCTCAAATCCCCTTGCGCAGGCGAAAGGGGCCTATTCGCTCTTTATGCTGCCAATCACTCCTGACATTCCTCCCAGTGTTGCCATGGCCCTGGGTCAGAGGTCCTGAAAACATAGAACATGAGCTGACTCGATGAAGAATGGTGAAGAGCTCCCAAAGAGACTCTCGACGCAACCGGCCCATTGGCGAGTGAAGGCAGGGGGTAAATGCGGACAAGTTAGGGGTGCGTGGTCCTGCTGAGAGGGCGACGGGCCAGAGACAGAGACGGGGCAAGAGAAGATATTGACGGAGGAGAGGGTGAACTGGTAAAAGAGGAGATGTGTGTGGATAAATAGACGGAGGGAGCAACAGTGTTTGATTTCCAAATAAGCTTATGTGGAGCTTGACCTCCAGGGATCAGCACAAAATGGCTCCGCAGAGGGATAATGAGGCACAAAGTTGTTATTTTTATATGAGGGATAATAACCTCGCATAGGTGCTAACTTTTCTCTGGAACTTTACAAAGCTGTCCCCGTCATTTGACCACTAATGACAAGTTAGTGAAGGCAGATTGGGGGTGAAAGGGAAAATAGATCAGAGATTGTTCAAATAAATAGACTCTTTCTCTTGAAAAAGGAATACAGAAGTTTGATCATCGACAACAAAGAATGTTTGAAATTAGTAGTCTGTTGTTATTACAGATGAGCAAGCAGATGTGTTGTTGGTTCATACATAACATTATTCAAAACCCCCATTCATGGTCTGATACTCAGCCATTTATTGATGGCATTGATAATGTATCTATTTTTAAAGGTGAAAAGTTTGGCTTATTCTCCGAGCCATAACACTATAATTGCAGCACTTTCCAATTCAAACCAGATAAATACACTCTGGAATATGTCTTGTAAAAGAGACATTTGTGAATGAACTATAAGGAGATTGTTTTTAAGCTCATTATTGAAACCACAATCAATAATATGGTAATACAGTGGTGTAGTTGTATCATTATTTTTGCATGTTTTATTTTGAGATGATAAACAAATCCATTTTTCCGCCTATTCACACCTAACAACAGTTACAGCACCACACATGTAATCAGCTTGCAATGAATACAAAAACAGCCTTAATTACCGGACTCTAAGCCATTACCTTTCTCCATTTCTTTGAACCCTGTGGCTGATATGAATATGTATACGGCAATGAGGCCAATGTATGTATTTTGATTGTGGTCGAGTTGGGCTGTTGTCAGAGCAGAGTTCGTGGACTTAATATTATGACTCAATCAAGCTCATAGCTATAAGACACTATAACACTATAACTCACGTCTTCTGGAGGAGACCCCAGGGAGACCCTAACTTGTTGGAGGGACTATGCCTCTCAGCTGGCACAGGAACACCTGGGGATTCTCCGGAGCTGGAGGAAGTGTGTGTGGATAGGGAAGTCTGGGCGTTTCTGCGTAGACAGCCGCCCCCGAGACCTGGCAATGGATGAAGAAAAACAAATCGATGGATGGATAGGAAACATCTTTGCTGTCAAATTAGATTGGTAAATAAATCATGGATGCAAACAATGAATGTAAGAATGTTTGCATCCTATGATTTTGATTTTTTTATTCACAAAGGTTTGTCCGTCACAAGTCAACAATGCGTTAAAACACCTCAACATTAAATTGTGTTCTGACCAGTTACAATACGGCTTATATGTGAACACAACGTACTTTCTTTTTCAAATTTAGCCAGTGAGGTTTAGAGACAGATGCGCTTAATAGTCTAGCAAGTACTGTANACATTAAATCATGTTGCGACCAGTTACAAAACCCGCGGCTTATATTCAAGTGCGGCCTATATGTGAACACAACGTACTTTCTTTTTCAAATTTAGCCTGTGAGGTTTAGAGACAGATGCGCTTAATAGTCTAGCAAGTACTGTACATATACGCAAAAAAAAAAAAAAAACTTTTCAAATTTGCATATAAACTGTAAATCTGGCTGAATATGTTGAAACTGGTTCACCATCACACAGTGTCCCCGCAAGCACCACAAACATGCGTGTGTGTAAATTGTAATCTGAAATGGAAATGTACCACCCAATGTAATGAGGCTAATGCATGTCATAGCAGGATAAGCAGGCCAGCGGGTTAAATCTGTGGGTGACGTCCTCAAAAGAATAATTTTCTGTTTGCCAGTGTGGACCTAAGTGAACAAATGTTTAGTGACAACCAGATATCATAGGGAATTTAGCCTATTCACTGTTCCTCCATTGGGATTAGTAGAATTAAGCGTTTACACAAAAAGTAGCATCAAAACTCATGTGTAATTCAACGTGCCCCACAATGACGAGTTTACCCAGGTTTTTGTCTGACTGCAGCTGCGAGTTGCGTACAGACAAATAGCAAACATTGTCAATGAACTAAAAAGAGACAAATTTAATATACACTGTGGCAGGGTGGGAGTGATAAGTCTGCTTCTGTTGTTGTAGCCATCCATTCATGACAATAATCTGAGGGAAAGAGCAGATTAGAGGAGCAGGGAGAGTTCATAGTTGAGCGTTCGCATCGCTGGTTCTTTTCAGGGACATGGGACAATGTTGATCCAGCGGTCAGTGCGGAGGAGCTGGGCACACTGGAGCTGGGAGGGTCATGAAGGGCCTGGAGGCTGGCTGTGTTTTTGTCCAACTTCCACACGGATTACAACAATAGACTTTTTCAGAGACGTGTTTATCTCAAGGATTTTCTGGCACCGTGACTTAGGGCTGCAGTATTTTGTGAAAAGTTGGAGAAAAAAAATAACATTGATGAACTTTTAGCTACAGTTTAAATTTGCATGTAGTGTAACTTTGAATAACAACAAGTAAAGAATGGCTCATTAAGTTGGTGAGTTAAAAATATATAAATTTACAGTACAGCTACAGTAGGCAAAACAAAACAACAATCAATGTTAAAACCTTTGTGAAAATGTGGCAGAATTTCTACTTGAGAGGCTGGATCAAGGACACTTTCTATACAGTAACCTTGCTTCCCCACAAGCATTTTCATACACTTTTATTTAATCTTTATTTGGCGATTTTAGTTCAGTTATTTATGTCATTGTTTGACCTTCTCTTTGAAAGTGTTGACTGTTTCACATTACATTTCTGAAAAACTCTGGTACCAAAACAATATCAAAATGGCATTGAAATCATTTTGATATTGTTTTTTTTTTCCAGTTAACCCTTTGTGTAATTTGTATTTATTTATTTATTTCAATTGTGGACATGACAATACACACCATATTACTGATTGCAGTCCAAGAAGGGAGCAGAAAGACAACAAAAATCTTTTGTTGCCTTATTTTTTAAAGACTTCCAGACTTCTTCTTAAAACTGATTGGAACAAAAAATGCGTATCTTATTTTCTCCATAATGTCTTTATTATTAATTTCATATGATGTGGATGTTTGCAGAGTTTTTATTTTATTTCATATTTGTTAAGTGGATTCTTCATATTTAAGTGGATTCCTAAATATGAAATAACATCTGCGTCCAGTTTTACTCCGAACGCTGATTTGCCCATGCGTTTCTGGTTCGTAATTTAAATAATCTTGCATGTTTGATAATCCTTTCTCACTTTCACACACCAAGTTCCCAACAAACTCTTGAAACGTGCTGGCAATGTTCTAGCAATATTTCATCAAGCTCAAATATGGCAACATGTAATTACACTCAGGTACCTAACTTTCACACAAACTATATAATAAAATCCATCTTACTTGTTCCTGGCATATGCATGTGTGATTTTTTATACAAACAAGAGGACCACTCTCGCTCAGCCAATCAGCTCTCACCCAAAAGTGTCAGCCCAAATAGTTCTTACAAGTACGCAAGAAATAACATGTTTTCTAATGCGAGGAAAACTGCATGTTGTGGCCTGATTGGCTCACAACATTTGGCTTTTACTCCACACTCTTTTGTTGGGGCGAACACATTTTAATACGGTAGCATTAATGTAAAAAAGAAAATACAATACCCCAGCTTTAGCGTGGTATAGGAAGGCCATTCAAAACAAATTTACAAAACTGTTTTTTCCCGCATTGATTCAAACAAAATTGAACCTGCAGGAGTGTGTGTGTGTGTGTGTGTGTGTGTTGATCCTCTCCACCACTCGCCCATATGAAATCACTGCAGCGTCATTTCTGCACACACTCAAACCCTGTGTGTACTCATGCATGCACTCGAGGGATATGGGGGATCCTTGCCAACTGTTTATCTGCTCTGGACACACTCTGACTGGGGGAGCGCAGATCTGGTTTCCACTGTCACAGATGCTTACCCGGCTCTCCATTAGCTCTGTGATTGGAGTGGACATAGACACCCCGGCATCCCAGTTCCCACAGGAGCAATCTGAAGAAATTATTGCCCTATGTTATCCACCGGGGACTTTCCACGCTCCCGAAAAGAGGCTCTTAATCGACTGTTATCACATGCGGGGCGGCGGTGCACATTGCATGATTTTGAGATGGAGCGGTGGATTGATTCTTTGTGCGGTGGCGTTTGATGATGCGTGATCAGTCATGGTGCACGGGGAGAGGCTCAAGGGAGAGGCGAGCTGCTTCTGATATGGAATTACTTGCACTGTTTATGTCGTCCATGTGACAAACACAGGGTGAGCGGAAAATGAAGATTGATATGGCAATTTGGACTGGGTGTTTCGAGATGTTTAAACGTTCTCTCAACTGTTGCATGCGGAGAGAAGATTCAGAAGTGCAGGGCTCCAGAAAAAAAAAAATGACAATCTAGATTTCTATCCAAATGATTTGATAATATCTACAAGTTCATGTGGAAATTCATGTTTTGTTTTTTTAGAGCTGGGAATGATTATGTTTTTAATATTTGTTTTTATATATGCTGATAAAGCGACATTCTTAATTGCACAAAATATGTATCGTTGAAAAGTGAATTTATTTCTGTTATTCAAACTAAAATATGAACTCAATTTATGACATACAGCCTTTGTTTGTTATAATGTTGATGATTGTGGCTTACAGTCAATTTTCAAAATATCTTGATATTGTTTTATTGTTTCATTGTTAATTGTAACAATGAAACAATATAAAGAGTTGGTATATTTCACTTTGCTTGTAAGAGGTCTATCATTTGTAGGTTTCACATTATAAGTTCAAAAATAGAAGTATCTTGAATATATAAAGATGTTCAAATGTTCTGAGTTTCACCTGTATGTGTAATAACACAAAGTTTATCATAAGAATATAACAAAAATATCTACACCACAAACTTGAGGTTAGACTGCATAATTTTTAAGCTACCTAAGTTCCTGTGTTGTTTGGAACTGGTTCATGGACTGGTGAGGAGAGTATTGTCATCTGTGTTCAGAAAGAGTGTGAAATGACCATCTATGTTTCTGGAAACAGAGACGTGAAACCTGAGCATGGAGATGTCCAACACGGGTATGTGTCCACTGTAATAAAACACAGCATATTAAAAGTAGACACATGGGGACGATGCCGGTGGTCAGAGATCCTGGGAGGTCCAGCTCTCAGATGAAACATAAAAACTGCACACGCTTATATGTGTGTGTGTGTGTGTGTGTGTGTGACCAAAAACAAGAGGAGCTTGTCTTTGGTCAGTCACTAAATTGTAGATGATCTTTTGACCTGGGTCAATAACTGCAAGGTGAGCTCCCTAATAGGTACACACGCACGCACACGCGCACTCACACACACGCACGCACGCACACACACCACAGACAAACACACACACACACCTACAGACAAACACACACAGACATACACAAACAAAAAACACACACACACACACACATACACACAAACACACTCTGCTGGTGGAGAGACCTGTAATATCTGAGCACACCAGAGGAGGGCAGCTTAGCTCTAAGCAGCTCAGCTGGATATCCTTTACCCCAAGAACTGTGAGAAGGTTGTAACTAATGAAATATATATGACATGTATGTGCCATGGTGTAAATGACACATTGGATTCAGATGGCTACTACTGTGAGGTCGCCTCTAAAAAGCACAAAGACATGCACTTATTTCCTGTGTGCCATTCTCACTCAACTGAAGAGCCTGCCCAACACAATCATTGCACTTAAGACACAATAGACAACAGAATGTTAAATAACCAGGATATGTCTTCAACACAGAACAAAGCAGAACCTCAAATCCAGTTCAAAGGGCTCCACATTAGAAACAGACAACTCATCAATAAGTTACATCATGTGGGTGTTTACCATGAGAATAATGATGGTAGTTCTTAAACATTGTGTATAGGCCACTAATACTATAGTGAGGGGAACCGCAGTCCGTGGTCAGGCACAGCAGCTGTAGCAGATACACAGTTACTGCGGATCAGTGCAGGCAGAGCTGGTCTAAAGTGTTTGTTTAAGGCTGGATCGCTCCCTGCAGACTGAGGCTGGAGTGGCTGAATAATGCATGGCCGCTCCTGGAGTAATGAAGTGGAAGTGATGGGGAGGAATATGACTGGCCTCCCTGGGATCACCCACGCTAACTGTACACACACTCTTAAGAGCTGCCTGTAGCCCTAGTCCACTCCACGCAGCAGCAACACGCGGCTAAGAGGGTTCGCTTGTCTCTGCTCCAGGACTTTGCATGATTGATGAAGAAGACCGGGCTGTTCCCACTGCCCCGTTCATAGTTCTTGAGTTCTGCATCTTCTCATTTGACACGAGGTGGACAGTGGTGCGGTGTTTGCAGCCTTGTTTGTGGATGAGACAGCATGCATTGCAACCTGTACCTGGTGCCATTGTGATTTACATGAGCTTGTGTCTGGAGGTGGAAGGAATGGTCCGGCTTTAGTTTCTCATAATCCATTCATCACTTGAGTTTTTGTCCCTCTTAGCGTCCTGCATCCGTCTCACTGAAAAGAGAGTGGCAGAGGAAAAAGTGTTACCTTGAGTGGCCCTGTCTATATTTGTCTGACAGAAGTGGCAGCAAGAAAATCGACATATTTTTGCGTGAAGTTTGTGTAAGTTTTGGTTGAATGCAAACGCAATATGTTATGTTGACCATTGAATTCTGGCCTTATAACTGCGTTGAAATTCTCTTTGTATCTGCAGTGAAAAATAACACATATTTTTGCAAACTTGTTTAAGTCTTGCATGCCGTACTGCTGCCGATCAAGTGTCTATGTTCAAGATTAACCATTTTGTAATGCTATAATCAAAAGACAAAGTCAAATCGATTAATTCAAAATGTTGGCCCAGGGTCATACAGACCGGTCTCCAACTTACCATTTTTAAGCAAAATTTTAGAAAGACTTGTTTTTACCCAGCTCAATGCCTTTTTAGACCAGCAACACATTTTAGACAAATTTCAATCAGGTTTTAGGGTGAACCACAGCACAGAGACTGCTCTTTTAAAGATTTTAAATGATTTTAGATTGAATTATGATTCTAAAAAAGTGACCGTGTTGGTTCTACTGGATCTAAGCTCTGCTTTTGACACAGTAGACCACACAGTTCTTTTATCCCGCCTGAACCACCTTGGCCTCTATGGTGCTGTCCACAAATGGTTCACGTCTTATTTAACACAGACAGATCATTCATGGTAAGTTTGGATACCTGCTCCTCCCAGGTCCATAAAATCACATGTGGTGTGCCCCAGGGTTCCATTTTAGGTCCAGTCCTTTTTAATCTGTACATGCTCCCTCTTGGCGGTGTCATCAGAAGACATGGAATTAACTTCCACAGTTATGCAGATGAT
>JAPMNZ010961108.1:0-14110 GCA_029875035.1 Pomatoschistus microps | reverse complement strand
ACTCCAAAAATCCAAAGTAACCAGGACGGAACTTGACAAAACAATGAAGCAGCAACAAGAGGAGAGAAGCACTGGGTACATAAAGACACATACACAGGTGAAACACATCAGGGCGGGGCAGACAATCAAGACAAGGGAAAACAGGACAGGAAGTCAAAGTGAAACAAAACCACAGAGAACTTATTTCAAAATAAAGCCAAAATACAAAACACATAATCCACACCATGACAGGTAGAGCTTAAGTTGGCTGTATGACACTGTGAACTGGTGTCTTTGATATTGTGTGTTAGCGAGGCAGAGGACCAAATAATATGACACAGAGGGCTGCATTTGGCCCACGGGCCTGAGTTTGGACATGCTTGTTATAGATCTTAATTACAACTTGACTTGTTAATAAAAATGTTAATGTTATATTTTGTATGGCAGGAAGATAATACAAAACCTGCCTTTAAATATATAATAAGTAATAATACAAAAAACGCGGTAATAACTATACCATGTATAGGTCTTTAAATATATTTTATAACCCCAATCTTGTGTGTTTTGTGTTTGGTGCTCCCTGGGGTTCTTTTGCACATACATTCCAATGTGGTTTTACTGCAAATGGCAAATAAAGTGAATATGAAAGGCTTTAGCTAACTTAGGGTGGCCCTGGAGCCTGTGGTACGTCATCAGCAGCCTTCACCACACGCCTGATACATACGATACATTATACAGTAGTATTAGAAAGCCGTCATAGTCCTGCTGCAGCGGGAGAGAGCAGCCTACACCCAGGGCAGACACCTGACACCAGGTGCGCCTCTGGCCCCGCCCGCTGCGCGCATAACAAAGCAACACTGGGATAAGTTTCCTCAAACAACTCTTATTTTACCGAAACACACACATTTGGACATTGGACATATTCTAAAGATGGACGAGTCGTTTTTAAAGTCCGCCTTGGTGAGCCATGAACCGCAGGGGGCCGCGGAGGACACGACTCTGGCTTTGCCCAATGCTCCGAGCTCCAAACCCGGTGGGAAGGTTCATTCAAACCAGGACAGGAGCCTGCGCGTCCAGCAGCAGGTCCAGCTCACTCTGGCCCGGAAGAGCAGGAAGCAGTCCAATGGTAACAGGCTGTGACCTATATGCACTATTATCATGGATCTGTTAGAATCATGATGTAGTATAGCCTACACGTACACGCACACAGCCAGCAGGGCCAACATGCATCATGACCACAGCAGTAATTTGTTCAGTACAAGTCTGCAGGAGAGCTCGCTCCGTACCCGCTGTGACCGTGTAGAACTCCGGGGAGTCAGACGAATGCGTTTGTTGGTCTCTGGTCTGACAGGTTTCAGTGCTTTGATTCCATATCCACCTGAGGGCGCCTGGAGCCGCCACAGTCATGGCCCTCATCACTGAACAGGCTGCTTTGGACTGATGCATTTTAATACGTGTTATTAGTTTGTTTGCGTATAAAGCATATTACATTGGGTAAGTCTACCCTGTAGTAGGTGTTCTGTATGTTGCTATGCTTCTGCTATTGTGCATTGTGCATTGATGACCTGTTAATAACATTGCATGTCTGTAAAACAACAATTGCAAAGTTGTCCATTTGATAAATTCCTCCTCTATGTTTCATTCAATTCACTTAAAATAACAAGGAACTATTTACCCTCAGATTTTCTCCTCTAAAACAATATGACTTATGTGCCAGGCCTTAAGATTGACTGAAAACAATGTTATTGTATATTATGTATATATTTCATATGACATTTGATTTAATTAAATGTGTTTTTGTATAACCCTTTATCACAACAGCAGTTGTCTCAGAAGACTTTAAAAGATTTTTGATTTCTCAACAACAGATCAGGAGTATTAAATAGTTTGAACTCAAGAAGATTAGATAAGAAAGACTTTATTGATCTCACACTGGAGAAATTTACTAGAATAAAATGCAATTATAACAAACACAACAGGCTATCGATCCATGAATCAGGCTGTACAAGGAAGACTGAGGCTGTTCGAGGCAGGACTGAAGAGGCTCCAGGAGGGCAGTGCCAGGCACAAGTCCAAACCAGGGGCAACCAGTTCACAAGTACAGAAAAAAGAGGCCGGCTCAGGACTCCCATCATCATGCCATGAGACAGACAGTGAGACTGTGGGTGAATAGCAATGAACAGACTAGTGCTCAAATTGTAATCTTATCCTAATTTTTTTTATCTGTACACTTCCAATCAAAGTGACTGCCGGAGTTCATTATACGTCTCAATCAACAACATTAAATGTGCTAATGATTAAATTTCTTCTCATTCTTCTTCAGGCAGTGTCCACTTACAGAGAAGCACGACCAGCTTTGACCATTCAGACGGACATCTAACAGCCATGAAGGTACCTGTATGGAGTTACAGCTTGGTCACCTTTTCATTGAATATTGTTTTACTGCATGGATATAATGAAGTCAGTCATAATAGTGCAGAGGGAAAAACAAACAAACACCAGGTCTGCATGGGCTTGCATCTGCACAGGGTTGTTCTGGAGGAGAGCCCTTCACTGCTTGTTTCCATGGAAATGTTGTTTTATTTGACTCAAATCTACCACAACAAGAATTCTTTTGTGAAGTATAATTTTGAACACAAACACACACACATACATACATACATACATTAAAGATGAGACAAGGTAATTAATTAAGCAAACACAAAAGCAAAACAAAACAAATGTTCCTTTGCACCCCACTCCTCCCGTCGGCTAAAATTAAACATTTAGAAAAAGACAAATAAAACTATTAACAATAATGGCACATACAGAACACAGAACATAACTGACATAAACAAGGAGTTTTAAGGAAACTAAATAATTCAAACTTAAATAAACCAAAAAACATTGGATTGTATGGATGTATTGAGTTTATTCCAGTAAGATGAAGCCTTGTACTGAAACAATCTGCCAACACATATTGATCATTGTATACTACATATACTTGTTATGTAATCAAGGTGGCAGTGTGGCCAGGGCTTTTCTGCTCCTGTTTCCCCGACCACTAAAGACATGGCCGCTAGTTCAGGGTGATATGTGTGTTTGTGACTGTGGGACAACGGATCATCTCGAGGCTAAACACTGGTGTATATTCAACAACCTTTAACATATAAGGTAATTTAAAAAAGGGATTTCTAAAAAAAAACACACTTCATATGTAGCATTGATACTGTGTAATCAAAATGTATGTAAAATGTCTGTAAACATAAACAGTTTTTATTGGACAGATTCTAGGGTCAATTATAATGCCATTGATGTTAAATATCACATTGCAATGCAGAGACAATATTACAAACACACAGAAAAAATATCAAAACACATTAAAGTGGATGTCAATTACTTTTCAAATTGTGAAGAGAGTGAAAGAAAAGCACTGGTGAGAAATGGCCCGTGCTCACCTCTGCAGCTTCCTGATTGGTTGAAATTTAAAGTTAAATCCTTAAGACATTGGTTTAACTATGCTCATCAAACAAATCTTGCTGGTCGAAGTTGTAAAATACTTACTGTACACAAAAGTACAGTCTTTCGTTGTACAAAATATAAATCCATATACAAATGAAATATAAGTGCTGTTGCTGGCATCATCTTAAATAAAACGTAGATAAGAAATGGTTGTCACTGTGAAGGAGCAGAGAAAAGTGTTTAAACTATAAAGTGCGAGATCCTCGTGGCCTGGTGACATCACAGACTCACAATCTCTGATGCTGCAGTATAATTCTCCCCAAAGTTTGAGCTGTCTATTTTAATCAATCAAATCTTTAATGAAGAATACAGCAGTTACATAAACTTAAATTGTGAAAGTCAGTATTTCATTTCAAATTTAAAAAGGAAGAAAATACTTTATATTTCCTGAATGTAAATTGTTAGGGGAGCAGCTGCTGTGGAACATGAAGCCAAGAAAAGTAACAAAATGTTGAACCTGTTTCATGTTTGACCCTCAGGTCAACGGCCTCGGTCTGAGTAACCGCTCACTCGCCTCCAAACCGTGCCGCAGGGTGGAGGTGACCCCACCCCCGAGCCCTGGCGCCCACCAGCGCCGCATGTTCGGCTCACACAGAATGGGTCTGTACACCGTCCCGGGACCGGCTCAGCTCCACAGAACCCCATTGGACCGCTCGCTCTCCTCAGACTTCTACCACCGCTACGCCTTTTCAGATGGACCCAGGTTTATGAGGCCGCATAGGTCCAGTGCGGGCACCAGACAGCGGTCCTTCAGACACGCCGCTTTGCCCCAGCCCGTGTTTGAGGACGAGGTTCTTCACTCAAACGCAGAGCGGAGCAACAGTTCCAGATGGTCCCAGAGACAGATGTCAAACAAGCAGGAGCACCACAGCATGGGGCATGGGCTGAATGTGGTGGTCCCCGCTGAGAGTGGGTCGGCCTGGCTGTCCCGAGTCAGGGGAAGCACCCACGCCCTGCGCAGGCTGAACTCATACCCACCCTCTGCCACCAGTTTGGAGGTGGACACAACCAGGCATGATGGTAACGTGCCTGTGCGGACGAGCAATGTCACAGCACTGTAAGAATTTAGTATTTATCAAAGCTATCACTGTTTTCACATGCTTGTCCATTTGGCCTCCTTTCATGCAGAGAACCACCCTAGACACAAAATACTTTAAAACCTCGCAACGACAAATCATACAATGAACAATTACAAAACAGAACACAGACGGACAATATCAAGGCGAAGCAGTCTCAGACAGACAAGACAAAACAGATTATTTTTAACCCAGTTAGAGAACAACAGGCCAAAAGCCCAGGCAACAGGCATGAGAATGAGAACAGTATTTAAGCTAATTATGGGTACATTTCTGATTTGTTTTTAACCAATGTTTGACATTTTTATATAGTGACTCACAAGACCCTTTCTGGACAAAATCAAAAAGATAACATGTCTTCCGACAAGATTAAGACAGCATGTTTGGTATGATTGTTCACAAATTGTCACTTGTCTTTACAAATAATATAGTATTCATGAAAAAGAAAAGTGCAGTACCCCGGCCTTAATACTATGTGCAACCACATTCAGGACAAGGAGAGAGAGCCGAGAGAGAGAGAGTGAGAGAGAGAGAGTAAGAGAGAACGGGAGAGAGCCAAGGGAGAGAGAGAACGAGAGAGAGCCAAGAGAGAGAGAGAAAGAGCCAAGAGAGAGAGAGAGAGAGAAAGCGAGTGAGAGAGAAAGAGAGAGCACGAGAGAGAAAGAGAGAGAGCCGAGAGAGAGAGCGAGAGAGAGAACGAAAGAGAGTCAAGAGAGAGAGTGAGAGAGAGGCACGAGAGACAGAGAGAACGAGAGAGAGCCAACAGAGAGAGCAAAAGAGAACGAGAGAGAGCCAACAGAGAGAGAGAGTGAGAGAGAGCGCCGAGAGAGCTTAGCGAGAGAGCGAGAGCCCCTTTTGATAACAGAAGAGAGACAGCTTGTGTTTGTGTGTGTGTGTCTGTGTGTGTGTGTCTGTTATTGGCTTCTATCTTCTTTCACAGACCTGCAGAGAACAGGGCTCCGGAGATGACCATAGAGAGGGCTGTGAGCCTGCTGTCCCAGTCCAACGAGGAAACCCTGGTGTTGGCCGCCAGCTTCATCCAGAACCAGTGCTTCAAGAGCGCAGATGCCAAGAAGATGGTACGTCCAAAAGCAGACAAACTGAACTTTCTTAGACTTCAGACTAGAGGATGGTACGTCCAAAAGCAGACAAACTGAACTTTCTTAGACTAGAAGATGGTACGTCCAAAAGCAGACAAACTGAACCTTCTTAGACTAGAGGATGGTGTGTCCTGTGAAGAATAAAAATGTGTTTAAATGGAGATAAAAGAACCTTGATATATGAACTGTATGTTGAAGTCTTTGCTTAACAGATTTCATGGACCCATTAAAACTCACATTCTTACTTAGTATCTAACCACTAAAGTTTTCGTTTCAATTCACACTGAATTCATTTGGCCGCCCTCGTGTGTTGAGTGCTGAGTATTAGTGCACAGAAATAACAAAAGGGTTCTGCTTTGAGAAGAGGAGCTCATCAAATATTCATTCACCGCGGCGCAGGTGCACAATTAAACCCCAAATTAGGACGCCGCTTTGAGACTCACAAGGCTGGCAGAGTTGAGTGGTTTTTTACAAGTTTGTTAATGATTGTCAGTGACAAAGCCACTAATGTTGTTTATAGATGTTTTCCAAGTTTCCTTTTGGAAGGTCTGCTTTTATTACACTGGCTTTGTTTCCCAAAACTTTTCCTGTGTCTTGTTCTTATATTTATTTCTGTTATTGATTTCAGTAGTCCACCACTTCTTTTAAAGTTTCAGGGCTCCACCTTTTGTTCAAATTACAGAAAAAACTACTAATCAAGATGATATTTGTATGTGATGCTAATCAGCAAATGTAGTTCCATTGTTTTCCCTCTCAACACTACTGTACCTGTGTTTTTGCCGGTTTTTCAAAACGGCAGAATAAAAGTGTATTTTTATTGTTAGAACATCAATACATAATAAAAGTGTTACTTAAAAAGTATCAACATAGGTGTTGACATAGACATGACAAATTTTTCTTGATGTTCAACCGAATGGTCATTGTGTTGCCTGATAATCAGTGACATCATAAATCACATGTAAAAATCCTGTCTTATGCAGGTTTACTATCTGCGAGGCATTGGGAAGCTGATGCAGCTGCTGACTCAGGACAGCGAGGAGGTGCAGCATGTGGCGGCCGGAGCCCTGAGGAATCTGGTGTTTCAGAGCAACGAGAACAAGATGGAGGTGAAGGAGAACGACGGCCTGTCCACGATACTGAGAGCCCTGAAGAGCAGCAGAGATGTGGAGACCAGGAGGCAGCTCACCGGTGGGTTCAGGCTTTTTAAATCATGTTTGTCAAGTTAAAATAACTTCTACGACAAGTATTATAATATAAAATAATGTAATATAAGTATAATAAAAGTTTTATGACAAGACCAGAACCACCTAAACGTAGCTTTGTAAAGACTACATTGTCAACAGCCAGAGGAGAAAAGATTGTAGTTAGAGAAACATTGCCATCCATTTGAATACTGGATTTTCTGGTTTATGTGATGCCCCAAAAGACCTTAACTAATCTTAACAAGCGAAGACATGTTAGAGTTCATTCAAAAACACAGTTTGAAACGCTTAATTGAACTATTAATCCTTGAGGACACTACTTTGAACAAGCGTCAATACGTGTCAATCAAAACATTAGAGATGGCCCATTTGGACTTTGTATTTTTGTTTATTCCAAAATGTAGAATAATAAAATGACATAATTATAAGGAATCCAGGTGCATGATTTTGCATTATTCAAAAAGTGGACCCAAACTACCTCTGTAGCCACAGCTGCCCTGGGGTAAACAGACAGAGAGGGAAGCTCCCAACCATAGGTAATGTGGGTGAAGTGTCTTGTCTAAGGACACAACAACAGTCCACAGTGGGACCACAGCCACATTATAAGTCATGTTGCATGTTTCAGGTCTGATGTGGAACCTGTCCTCTCACGACCTCCTGAAGGAGCAGCTGTCAGTGGAGGCTCTCCCGGTGCTGACTCAGTCTGTGCTGGTGCCGTGCTCGGGGCTGTCCGAGGGAGAGAACCCCAAAGATGAGCTTCTGGCAGACGCCGACGTCTTCCATAATGCCACAGGCTGTTTACGGTCAGACATTTGATACTGTTATTGGAAAAGTAGGTTTTTCTAGAAATCTAATTTGGTAAATCATTGTTAGAGACAATTGTTTACCAAAGCAAAAGTATGTTTCAATCACACTCATATTGAGTTTGGGGCCAAGTTCATGAAATGTGAGTGTGGTCAGGGGGGATTTTTTTCAGACTGTACTGTTAAGTCTTCATTTGAAGTGTTTGTGGATCGTTTGTTTCACATCTCCTCTTTTGTAGCTTTCAACATGAGTTGGAACATTATATTTCTGAATAATATGAGTTCAGGTATCTCTCAAACTGTGAAATGATGATTGTTCACTCCCCAAAACTTAGAATGATAAAGGACTCGCCAATCCCCATCTGGGGCAGTTACATACATTTGTGATAGAGTCACAGTTAATCTGTGGATTAATCCTGTTGTGTGGAGTCTGGTCCTGTTGGACATGTATGTACGTGCGCACAGAGCCAGTTATCAGAGACTGCCTCACAGAGGAACTATATCATATGAAAACAGTGGGTGTCTGAATTATTCATGCTGCTCTCGCTCCTCTCTGTGCCTCTGTGGGTTAAACCACTCAGCCCTAACAGCCTTTTCTTATCACCTTCTCCATTTTATTTACCAACTGATATATGGGATGCTTAGCAATTATGAGATAATATTCTGAAATGTACCTACAGTAAAATAAATCCATATATTAGTTCACTGCAACATAAACAAGTTTGAATTGCAGTCACAATCATAAAAAATACATATGAAAAAAAGGACTGTCGGGAATGTTATAGAATGATATTGATCAGACTTTGAATTGTCTGATTCAAATGATTGATTATTAAGTTCATATTCAATACCATGGGCACATGGTATTTAGTGATGTTTACCCTTTTTATACAGATTTAAATGGATTAATCTTGAAACTGCAAATAAATAAGAGACCACTCTGGGGACAGAATAATTAGACCATTCAAACTACTCTGTATATGCTGCACTGTGACTATTCAGTATTTCACCATTCAGACGTGCACTGGACAGTGCTGACTGTTGTGTAGGCCTATTCTCCAAAGGGAAAAGAGGGATTACATCTAAATTGTACTGTAGACATTCTGTCAAAAGATCTTTTCACGAAAGTTGTCAGTATATGTTACTGCATGAACTCTGTCTGCGCAGGAACCTGAGCTCAGCCGGACCAAACGGCAGGAAGGCCATGAGGGAGTGTGAAAACCTCATTGACTCTCTAGTTTACTACATCAGAGGCACCATTGCAGACTACAAAACAGATGACAAGGTGACATTTGTTTTGTTTTTATTCCCTAATTGCCCTAATTTCAATCAATCCTTCTGGAACACATGCAAAGTTGATGACACATGCTGGAAATATAAAAAAATATTCGTGCAACTTACTCGCAATACAATTAAAAGCTGTCATAGTTGAAATAATTCCTCACAAAACAATGTTTATGTTTAATTAAACATGATTAATTCATTTACCAAAATACAAGATCAATAAACTTACAAAACCACCAAATAGAAATTATTCTTTGCGCTCAGGTTTGCCCAACACCCAAAACATGCACCGTGGGGCAAACAATCATGTTTTCACATGCATGTATTTTTTGGACTTGTTACATTTTTAGATAATTTCTGGACAGAAAAGTGCATAGAGAGACATCGCTCTCACTCAACCAATCAACTCTCAGCCTAAAGCATCAAATGGTAACTCATAGAGTTAATCCAGGTCAGCATCTTGTGGTCCTAAATGTTTTTATTGTACAAAACAACATGTGACAGCTTGATTGACAATAATTGACTTTTTTCTGGTATCAACATAACCTAAAGTGGTACGATGGCACTGTGAGTTTGATACCTAAGACCACACTTGCATGTGAAAGCCAGGTCCTGTCGGACTTGTGAAGCTAAGCAGGACTGGACCTGGATAGTACATCAATGGGAGACCTCTGGAAACAACATGTGCCACAGTGGGGCAGCTCAGGCTGTAAAGGTCCAAACTGCTGTTGTATCTTTAGACAAGACACTTCACCCACATTGCCCAGAATGAGTCTGGTCAGTGTGTGAAGAGTTGATGGTGGTTGAAGGTGCTGATGGTACTTACTGGTTGCCATGCTTCTGTTGGCGTGTACCAGGGCAGCTGTGGCTATAGTAGTCATTTATCACCACCTTGTATGGAGTGAATGAATAATGACATGTGAATAAAAATAATAGTAATAATCATTATAATAATTATAATTAACATAGACAGCAGACCAGCATGTTGTGAACTTAAATGTTCACAACCTTTTACTTTTACAGGACTCATTCTATAACAACATGTTCATGTACCCCAACTTTAACCTCAACTTAATGTAGACAAAAACACTTTTTCTCACTAATTTCAGACGACAGAGAACTGTGTGTGCATCCTCCACAACCTGTCTTATCAGATCGAGGAAGAACTTCCCCGAAAGTACGCAGAGGAGCTGCACCAGTCACGGCTTAGTGTGGCCCCCAAAGCCAAATCTGTGGGCTGCTTCCCGACTCGCAGCACAAAGACCACGGAGGTAAAACCATACGGAGTCATAGGCTGTGGAAAGAGTGGGCCAACCAATTGCTGATATAGTGTTGGCCAAAGGCAGAAGAAGCTGATTAGAACTAGCTCAAACAGGTTCCATGAGTGGTAAACTGGAGCCAAATCTATGCAAATTGTGGGTAGCAACAACCAAGCAACCAAAGAGCCAATCAGGAGTCTGTAGGCTTGACCATCTTTCAGAGCTTCACAAGAGTTCCGTATCAAGATACAAGAGACTTTCAATTTGATATTTCTGAACAATACAATAAGACTTTTAGACCATGAAGTAACACATATGGGGAGAAAAAATGAAAAAAAATAGTCTTATTTGTACGTATGTATGTCTGAATAATTGGTGCACACTGGTCTTTCCCTGTTCGCGATATTTGCTAGTTAGAGCTGAATTAGGGGATCGAAGGCACCAGGTTGTTGTTAGGGGTCATATCTGCAATTAAGAAGACAATATAAAAATACAAACAACAGGATCATAGACAGCGTTAAACCCAAAATTGTGAGCATGACAAAAACAGTTACAGTCAGAGCTAGAGGAGTTTACATTTAAATGTAGGTAAATAGGATCCGGACCTCCCCATTAGGCTCTTATGAGCTTGGGGTTAGCATTATCCAAACAGTGGAGGCCGACTTCAGTGCCACCATAATAGACAAAAAAAACTTTTGGTGATTATAAATATATACACATTTTCTGTTTAATTTCAATATCCATTTGGATCTGCCTTGTATAAATGTACCCTCATCTGTAACTTGCTGTTATAATAATATAACCTGATATTTGATGGCCCCTCACATGCACTGACCTGGCAGTGTTCATTGTGTCTGATTTGTTTAGATGTAATAATAAGCACAGCCCCTTCACAGTGTGACTCCAGCACACACTGCATTGCACCAGCTTCTGTTTATATAAGACCTTTTTAAAGTGATATGTTCTCTCCACTTGTTCATGTTCGATTCTTAAAAATCTGGTCAACACACAGCCTTTTAATAAAACAGTGGGAATTAATCAACTCTTACCTATACCTTTGATGAAGAATGAAATAAGCCAAATGTACTTTTGTATTTGCATGTATGTGAAGCAGCTGGAGCGACGCTGCCCCCTGCTGGAGGAGAAGGCAAACCCATGTGGAGTGGAGTGGCTGTGGAGCGCCATCACTGTGCGCATGTACCTGTCGCTCATCGCCCGCAGTGTGCGTCACCACACACAGGAGGCAGCACTGGGCGCCTTACAGAACATCACAGCTGGACATGGCCGTGTAAGACATGTGCACCCCATCATCATCATACTGCTACTTCAAATGTGTTATAATTGCTTTCTTAGGTTTTTTCCCCCGTCTCATTGCTTCAGTTTACGTTTGCTTGGTCCATTAGATGACCAATGTCCTTAATATAAATGTCCTTAAATGTCCTTAAAAACAGACCTGGACTCTGCTGCCTCTGAATAAAAGATCCTGTCTCAGTCCTGTCATTGAACTACTTGACGATTGACGATTTGATGTAAAACCAAAGTAGTGCCAAGAAATTAGTCTTGATAATATCTGAGGTGAAATCATGTTCGCTTCAACATTTGGATAAAAAAACAAACCTTAAAACCCCAAAACAAACAAATTCTACTCCTCCCTCTAGTGGTAGCATGGGTTACAAGAAGAAAGCATAATTTGGCCTTCACAATTGTTTCCCCATATAGTGTATTTGATTATTAACAACATCATAACTTCTGCAGGTGACTGAAGCCTTGTGTTTCACGATTGTCCAGCGAGAGAATGGCCTCCAGCACATCAAGAGGTCTTTAGAGGAGGGGGACAGTGAAGTGAGGCGCACCACTGTGTCCCTCATTAGAAACCTCTCCCGCCACAGAGAACTTCACCCGGAGATCAGTAAGAGCGTTGAACATTTGTGTTAAGTCGATGTGACTATTTGGATTTTAAAGATCAGTAATAGTTGGCGTGTATGTTGCAGTCACTCACGTGTTGGCTGAGGTCGTCTCCATGTTGCCTAATAACGACCGGGGCACAGACCAGCCCTCAGAGGTGACCGCCTGTCTCTGCCACATCCTGCTGAACCTCAGCCACAACCACACGGACAGTGTAAGGGCCGCGGTCAACCTGGGGGCTCTACCCAAAATTATCAACATCAGCAGCAAAGACAATGGGTATGGAATCTATCAAATATTAAATGTGGGATCATCACAGCATACCCTCGATAATCAAGCGTTAAAATAAAGATGAATGGTCGCATATAAATTGCATACCTTTTCTTATAGTATTGTTTTGGATTTTGTCTGTTGCTAGTTATGGTCCGAGTCGAGGTGGCCAGGCCGCATGTGTCCTATTACGCTCGATGTGGAAGCACACTGATCTACACAGCCTCTACAAAAAGGTACGTTCTAAGATGAACTGTGAAATGTGTGTTCTTAACGACCAAATTACACATAAAAGAGCAATTGTATTTGTGTTTGGTAAAATTTAAATGTTGTATTTACACTAAGTAAATGTTAAAAGACTTTCTAGTTATGACTTAATAGATTTGGCATAAACCAATGTATACCATATACCAGTATACTATAGTGTATCTACAGTAAACAACAAAAGCATGCATTACACAGACAATGGGAAAGGAGGCTCCTAAAAGATAGAAAACTACTGTATCAAAAGTGAGTTAGATTTGAAGTGCACATATTCTGAATGACCACCAGTGACACTTACTGATTGCAGAATGTATCTTTTATACATAATATGTTCATCCTGTACAGTGTGGATTTAGAAAAGCTGATTTCATCAACTCAAGGACGACGAAGACGGTGAACTCTACACGAGACTAAACTTGGATCCAACAACTTAACCAAGATATTTGTGTTGCCTCTGTGGCATAGAAAGACTGTCTCTATTGTCACTGAATATCTTTGTTCTCCCAGCCCAAATTAAAAGGTGGAACACGAGAACAAGTCTGCATGTGCGAATCAGTGCATTCAACACAAATTATTCACAGGATTCTTTGACCTAGATATTAAAAAGCACTTGTAATATGATTATATTACTGATTAGTGTAGTCATATAACTTCTCCAACACTCAGAAACACTCAAATAAATATAAAACACGTCATTGTTATGTCTGAACTTGTTCTAGTCAAACTATAATCAACTGTTTTCTCTGATTTTTAAAGAATAAAGCAAACGTGTGAGAAACATATGCACTGACAGAAGAATGTAAAGCAATATTTGTGTACATGTTTTTGTTTTGGCAGCTTATGAAAATTGTTGTACTTTGTGTTAATTTAAATAGAACCACAAAAAACTGTTTTGTAAAAAAGATATTGTTATTTGAATAAACAAATGTAAACTTATAGACTGCAGTGGTTCTGATTTCAAGTTTTGTTTTTCATTTCAAAACTGTACACTTGTTTGAACTGGTTTAGTCTTGTTGTCTAATTTACAAAATGGTTCCAACAATTGAACACAGTACACGTTTACACCCTTCTTTTAAACCACTATCTGTATTTTCTACTCCAGAGAAGAAAGTGAACCCAATGGATTCTTTGTTCTTAGCCATGCTTAGTGAATTATATCATTGTGGTAAGTCAGGCTTCTACAGCCAGTTATTTAACCAATTGTGGTTAGCCATGCTTCTAAGTTGTGTAATTAGTTGTGGGTATCCATGCTTCTAAGTAATGTAAATAATTGTGGTAATCTATGCTTCTACAGTAAGTTATTTAATTCATTGTGGTTAGCCATGCTTCTACATTAAGTTATTTAATTCATTGTGGTTAGCCATGCTTGTGGTTAGCCATTAACCTGGCAAGAGCCAGATTGATGATTGTGTAGAACTCTATGCGTTCTCCACAATATCAATCTGGGATTTCTCCCGGAGAATCCTT
>JAPMNZ010961105.1:0-11551 GCA_029875035.1 Pomatoschistus microps | reverse complement strand
TTATTGACAGATGTATTAAATACATACATCTACTTTGTTCTACACAATGTTGTTTTGACTTTCCCTTGACAATATGTGATTGCTGAAAGAAAAACAAAAAACAAAAACACTGTTCTATATACAAGAAAGTATTTTTCCCATGCTTCAGGTGTCCACTGCTTGTATTCAGGGCTGTGTGTAAGTGAGAAAGCAAAACAGTGAAATCAGCACCATGGACAGCTCTTCATCAGCGTGATCCCCATGAGAGTCCATCTTAGCATTCGTCACAGCAACAAAGGCTTTCTGCTCTCACTCACACTGCACTTTTATGGAGTACCGGCTCTAAATCCACCCTCCCTCACAGCTGTGTCTCCATTTTGTCCAAACAGGCAACAAGTAATTGGATCAGGAAGTATGTAACATGTAGAGAACATACGTCCTATTTATTTGGACTGACAATCTGGCCGTATGACATAATGTCTAATTAGTTTACTCTTGATTAAATTAATTCACTATATTCCTATGAGGGGATGAAGATAATGACATTAACTCAGGCTTGGACTATAATATGTTGCCTCATTGTTACTTTTAATCAAATGTTTTCAGCCCCGTCGACTATAGCTTACACAGACACAAAATGATTTTATACAAACAATAATGTTTCTGACCATTGTTAGCTTAAGGGTTCTTATCTCCTAAACCCTTTTCCATAAAAGATTTCTTGAGATATTTAGATACACCTCTACTTATGGTTAAATAAGATGATTAACATTCCTAAATGTGGGAGAGGGCACTATTTTGCATATTTTTTTCTTTTTAGCAACACTCAATTAACACTTGGAAACTAATTGTGGAAGTTTAGTTGGTGGTCCAATCTTTCACAGTGCACAACTTCAGTCGCTCAACTCTGTCACTCCTGTCACTTTTTGTCCTTCATAAAGCTCAACACATTTTCAACTGGAGAGCGCTCTGTGCTGCAGGCTGCAGCCACTCTAATACCTACACACTTTTCTACTACAAAGCTCTGCTCTTGTTACACTGAAACAATCAAGATGGTTCTTTCTGTTTTTGGTTCGGATGATTTTTGTTCCAAATTGAATCCATTCTGAAATAATGTGTGCAATATTGTCTTGATCGATTTTTCAATCTCAGACGAGTCCAGGTCCAAGTTATATCCATTCATAACACACACATATACATTTGGCTTAAAGCATTTTGGATGTTTTATCTCAACTCGTCTTCCTTTATTAGGACAAATACAACACAGTTGACCAAAGTGTTGCTTCACAGTCTTGGAGCAGTCACGGAGAATGATTCTAGGCATTTTCTGAGAGTCAATCAAAATACCTTCTTTAGAACATCTTGCAGGTATTAATACAACAGACAGTGACTATTAAACATGGGTTAAAAAATAACATAAACCTTACGTGTCTTTGTGGTGTATTAAAAACATCCCAAGTTCATTGACAATGTTGTTATATATGACACAAAACTACTTGCATCTCACAAGACAAGATGGTGCACCCGATGATCAGTGTTTCCAACATGTATGTTGTATTCAGGCCGTGTAGTGGTCGGGGAGTGTGGGCTGCAGACGTAAAGGTCATAGAGCAGTCTTGTGTGGAGACAGAGATGACTAAAGAATTCACAAAGTCGACCACATTAGAAGACGACGCTACAGTTTGGCAACATATCATCTCAGCTTACAAACCTTAACAATACAGTTATGTAAAACAGAGATTTTGAGGAATAATACATTGGCAAGCGGGGCAATGCAGATACCAGTGGGCAACGCCACAAAAAGACTCCTACAGATGTTGAGCCAGAATATTGTTCGCAAAAGCATGAATGTGTCTGTCTTATAGCAAGGCCAAGCTCTACCTTCAAAGCCCGCCTTGTGTGTCTCCTTCACAATGCAGCAATGAAAGACATCGCAGCCAAACTCAGTGACATTTCCATCTGTAGCAACGAACAAGTTGTCACCGAGAATTGACAAGATAAAGATGAACTGTGCTTAAAAATCATCTTTTAACCAACCGCTGGAGGTGCGACGCGGCTGCTATTAGGGCACCGCAGGCAAGCAGGAAGTCTTAATATGTCACTTTTTTGAGCACATTGGGCTAACACACACACACACAGGGCTAACGCACACACAGGGCTAACACACACACGCACAAACACACACATGCGCACACGCACAAAGGGAGAGAGAGATCGAAATCTACCAGAGTCAAGCCTGTCACGAAGGGATGGTGGGAGTTCAGGGAAGGGTCAACACACTCCACACCTTGTGCTGGGACTACAGTTGGAAACTTAGAGCAGCTAAAACTGGCACTTTTAAATACACGTTCATAACAGCACATTGTACAAAATAAGTTACTGGTTTAGAATCCATATTTTTATTGGAGTACATTAGTTAGTAAGGCAAAGGACAAATCGATATCTTCATTTGAAGGTATAATCGGCCTGGCTGAGTGTTTAGCATTCTCGCTTTAAAAAAAAAAAGCAAGAGGAGTTTGCATGTTCCCCCAGTGCCTACGTAGGAGAACATGTAGGAGCATTCCCCTACCACTAGAAACATGTACAATAAGTACAATCCTTCAGCTCTGATAGTTCTGACCAAGTGGAGCATAAACATTTGGAGATGGGTCCCTTGCTGCTGGTCTATAGCGACCACTGCTCCTGACAGAAGTCCTGGTGGCATTGGAAGGATGGGTCAAATAGAGGTCCATGATGCGTATATGTCTTTACATTTATGTGAGCGTGTATCAGCATGCACAACGTTTTTGTGTTAGTATTATTGTTATTCTATTTAGAGCGGGGCTGGGACTCAGTTCAAAAAAATAATCTAATTAATTAGAGGCTTTGTAATTAATTTGACCGGAATTAATCACATTTTAATCGCATTTAAGTATTTGACCTGAGAACACTGAGAAGTTATTCATAGTATACCATTGAATGACTGATCCGTCTGAAACTCATCCGGTGAGAAACGTTCCGCGGTGCAAAAGTAAATACGATTAAAATGCGTCACATTTTTTTACTCGCTAATTTTTCTGTAATTAATTCATCTTAATTAACGCGTTAAAGTCCCGGCCCTAATTTTGACTCATTTTTATTTTATCTTGGCTCTATAGCCAGTCCGTCTGTGGTAGTGGTTCCCTCTCTCAATGTGGACCTCCTCACTTCTTCTCACTTTTCCCACTGGGTTTAGAGGTTTTCCTGTTTTTTGGGTAGTATCATCATGAATATTTCTTTCACTCCCAAAATGTTATTCACTTGAAACCTTCTACTCTTAATACAATGTTCTCCACCACTTTCCCTCTGCATCAGCATCATTTATGTCACAAGAAAGACCAGCGCCTCCTTAGCCTGTTGCAGCAAATCTTCCACAGCTCGCCACGCCTTTCACCACCGGGATGGCACACACAATGGTAACTTCAACATAAGAAAAACACATTTTTATCACACGGGCTCAGACATAAAGACTATTTCCTTTCGTCTTTTTCTCCGCCCTTGGATCGTTTCATCTTTTGGCCCCAAAACCGCTGGACTGAAGCCTCCATTTACAGAGCTCCAGTGATGAAACTGATGGAAAGTGCCAAATCCTATTGTTGATAAAAGATGTATACCGCTGTGTTTTGTTGGGGATATTGCGAGACGGGCTGAAAGGCAAGACAGACTGAAGCAGCTGTCAAAATGGTTGTTTGCAGCCCCACGCGTCCCGGGCTTTGGGGAAATAATAAAGTGCATCATTAGGACCCCTGTCATTCACTATATTGTTTTGGAGAAGCTGTCGGCAGATTGAGAATGCCCACATCAGAGCGCAACGGAGAGAGAAGGAAGAAAAAGAAAGGGAGGGGGGATCAGGGGTCAGTGTGATTAAGCAACTCATTTAGTAAAGAAAACACATCCATGAAACGATGCAGGTGTATTTAAATAAACAAGACCCTGAGGAGGAAGCATTAGCATAGAATTGAATATAGTGCATGAAAGCTGTAACTATGCATTGGTATCATTAACGCAAAGTCACAACGTACGCAGATGTGCCACTTGTTATGTTTGTGCGGTTAGAATGACACACTATTCTTGCATTTCCGTCGAGATTGAAACAAAAGCATCTGTCTCTGTTGTGTCAGTCATAACACCAATTATTGGATATTTTTGGACTTGACAACAGTCATTTTCAACATAATAATCCTGGTATTTCGAATAGTTTGTGAAGCATTTATACAGTTATTTCCCCCCATGCAGCCGTAGTAGGCAGAAAGCAATTTACTACAAAGTTACAAAGGAATAAATAGCACATTGGAAATTAGACATGTAAGAGCGTTTACCGTTAATCATGGTCCCTCTCGCCCCGCTGTTGCCCATATCATATTTATTGTAACTCCATGGTGTTTCGTTGCCAAAGTACTTCATTACGTTTGATTTTTTTTTTTATAACATCTCCAAGGGGAATTGACTCTCCCACAAACAAAAACACATTTAAGTTCTAGATCAATATTAGATTCAATTATTCATTTTAAACCTGCACAAAAACTGCCACATACGTCGACACAAACACAAATACACATACACGGTTTGAAGGCATGATAATCCAAATAATGATAATAACCAGTATATCTACAGTATATGACACTTTTCATTTATTGCCAAAACCTAAAGTGCATTGCAAATGTGTTCACATTAGAAAATAGAAAGTTCAAACAATAATGCTAATAGGATAAATGTAAACCGGATATATTGGACCAATCTTGTTTATGCAATAGTACTGATAATGCATTGGTTTTATATGGCACTTTTTTGGACACGTAAAGACACTTCACATGTCATTATTCATTCATCCAGACTGTGGTGATAAACGACTGCTGCAGCCGGAGCTGTCCTACGGCACACTGACAGAAGTGAGGCAACCAGTCTGTGTCGCCGGTCTAACACCAACCATTCACACACACACACCAGACTCATTTTAGGCAATTTGGGTGTCTTGCCTGGGGAAACAACAGTAGTTTGGCACTTTGGCACATGGTGTTCCCAGTGGTCTCCCATCACAGTACTAACCAGGCCCTGCCTCGCTTGCCTTCAGAGGTCTGACGGGATCTGGTTTAAACGTTTCAGTGACAAACAATTAGAACAATGAGTGAATTTCAGGCTCCCGCTACATTTTGAGGATCCTTTTCCCATTGAAATACACCATTGTGTGTGGGTGTGTTTCTTATGTTTTCCCTTGTTAACTGCCTTTGCTGGATGAGCGCTGGTCCACAACTGTCCCTTTAAGCAAATAAACAAATATGTTTCGTGATGGGCACTGCAGTGGAAGAAAACACCTAACTTGCCTGATACTGTATATTGACTCCACACACGGCCCACACACGCGCACGGGACCATATGGCATCACCTGAACGCGCGTAAAACCGGCGATCCAGACGACCTCCTCTTCGCGCGGGAGGAGAGCTGGCGTTTGGTCTGCAGTCATTCCCCTCTCTCTCTCCCTCTCTCTCTCTCTCTCTCTCACTTCTTTTCTGCTGCCACACCCCCTTCTCCACGGCGCGTTGGTACGATCCGGGGGAGATGCTGTTATAGCGAGCCTGTACCAGCGGCAAGCAACAGCACCCACCCGTGCAGTCCTGCCTTTTCCACGGGTTCAACTGCGGCTAAACGCACCGCTCCAGGCTCCACTGTCGCTCAACCAACACGTCCCAGACCCGTACGCGAAATAGCACTCTTCCTCTACGTGCGCCTCGCCTGTCTCCATCGGTATTTGAAGCAGCAGAATCAGCATCAGCAGCAGCATCAGCACCTCCGCGTCTTGAAGAACCGTCTGCACACGTTCAGAGTTTGCGAAGGGGAGCACACAGCGTTACCAACAGCCGCTGGGAATTGCAGTCTTCAGCATTTTGCAAGCTACTTTACGCGTGGAAATGGACTAAAAGGAATGGCTCTGCGTCGGAAAGGTAAGCGGCACCTCCGGTTCTGGCCTGTTCGCGCTCACATTGTGCTGGTATTATATCGGTTTACAATGTTGGCTGGGGCTATAACGGGAGGAAGGAACGAAACAACGTGAGTTCGCACAGGAAATGGTGATTATCAGCTGTCCGGGTGCACTGTGTACTGTCCATGCGTCCATGCGTGTGCTGTGTGAAGACCGCGAGAGATCCAAGATGCGAACACTACAGTCTCAGCTTGTGTGGCAATAGTGTGTGTTTCATGTTTTTTTTGTTAAGTGTGAGGATGCAGACTTCATGCACGGCCAGTCTGACTGTTTGGTGAGAAATGACACATGGAAGCGTGGAAATTGCTGGTCGTTATGGTTGGGCTACGTTGCAGCCTTGAGTTGATTTTTTCGCCTCTTGCCTTGTCTGTCCACTCCATCTCCATCACCACTAAGGGAGATTCTAATTATGCCAATGGAGCCAACACACATCCTTTGGGTTTAGATCCCCCCTGACTCGTGCTGTCTGTCTTCCAACAACAGTGCAGCCTTTTGGGGCCCTGGTCAACAGTAGTGGTGAGGGTCCACCAAGCCAGGCAGCTTACATTTTTCTAAATTATGATATTCCTATAACTCATTACTTGACGCTGTTTTGCTGCTACTTGTGCGAGAGTGCTTGGGTTGATTGGGTATTCAGCATATATAGGTGTGAGTCTGAATAATTAACAGGAGCAAATGTATTTTGATAAATCATAATTATTTTGAAGGGAGAGTAAATTGCACTTATGTTGGATATGCACGGGTAGATATGAATTAGACTTCCCCAGTCTCTCCTCACGATCTCTTTCACAGTTGATTATAAATAATTGCTTGGAGTAAATCACTCAGAACGATTTTTCGATAAATAAACAAACAAATGAGCAAAAAACTGCATAAATAATCAGCTTTTCTCCCCATTTCTCCCATAAGAAATTGCTTCAGCTTTGCCTTGCTTGTGTCTGTGGGAGTGTATGGCTAAGCAGAAAGCCAAATACCTGTTTTTTTCATCGGGAATGCAATGTAATGAGAAACTACTATTTGTCAATATGTCTTGTACATGGGGGATCTAATGCACCGCTGCTGTCCGGCTCTGTCCTCATAGGAGGGCCAATGAGCATGCCCACACCGGCCGCCGTACACACTCAGCTATATCGATGTCCGGATTGTTCGTTTCTTCTTACAGAAAGCCATGTATCTCTATTATTTTGGGAGTTAAAAGAAAAAAAAAAGTTTCAAAATGAGATGCCAATATTAGTATTGCATCGGATTGCTACATTTGCTCTGGTGATGACATTAACTGCAGATGCATTATTAAAAAGCCTCGATATTACTTTTCCTGGTATAGTTGTAAGTCCGACTTCAGCTCAATTCAACATGACATGCCGTTGCATTGGCATTAAACATTAAACTTACATTGTGCAACATTGACTTTCAAGAGAATCTTATCAATGGAATGCGAATATTCATACACACGTTTTTCCTTCAGTTACACACTCACATGATAGATTCAGTCAATTTTTTTAAAAATCTTCCTGCTTTGCCATTAGTACACAGACTGGTTCATTTTTTGATCTTGTTTTCTATTCTGTGTTACTCATTCAGTTTTATTTTAAAACATCTTTCAGGCATCTTTCTCTGTGTGACATTGGGGCTTTGTGGTGATGACGCAGTGTGTAGAGAAAGTTGGAGGCCTGTTCTGCAGTTTTCAAAGAGAAAGTCAGCGGACTCATTTTTTAAAATTGAAATGTTTGAATGACTTATTCTAAAAAAGCAGAAATCTTCGCACATCCGTAGAGCAGAAGGGCCAAAACTAGCTTGATCTTGATTTTCGGTATGAAAATTAAAAATAATTTGCGTTTTTCGGAGGTGTCAGAAAAGTTACCACCGGGATTCTGGCTTGTAACTGTCGAGCCTTCGCAGCATTTTGATTGGAAGAGACGACAACGCTTCTTGATTCTTCGATGTCGGCTCTTCCTGTCATCATGAAGCGAAATTCACAGAGCGTTTGATTATTCACTCACTAATAGGGAACGTGAGCTGGGTTTAGACCATTGTGAGACAGGTTTGTTTTACTCTACTGTTGCAATAGTAACAGCAGCGATGACACGTCTGTGAGGAGAGGCCTGCGCAAAGGTTAGCCCAAAAGAAGAAATATCGATACTTGCCTATACAGTACAGTACAGTGTGCAAAATCTGACATGGATTTGAGAATATCTTTAATTAATCATATATCAGCAAAAACAAATCCACAATATAACACACAATGAATTAGTAGTCATGGTAATATGGAATGGACTAATCCAAACTGCATTCCAGGCTACTATTGACCAAGTCTACAGTCCTAAATATGGATTAAACCTCCAAACCCTTCAGAATAATCCAATAACTTTGCATCAGTTCTTCACATGTAGGAGCCGCTAATGCTAATACAACAGCTTCATTCTGTTAACACCATCCATCCATTTCTTCCGCTTCATCCGTTGCTGGGTCGTGGGGGCAGCAGTCTTTAGCAGAGACGCCCAGACTTCCCTAATTCTGTTAACCACACCCAACATAATATAAACATGATATTAATGCATAGTACTTAATGCTATTTTCATGACACCCAAAGATACTTTAGATTGCATTATTCACTCATTCCATACCTAGTGGTGGTAGACAACTGTTGAATGTGCCCTGGGGCAGACAGACAGAAGCGAGGCCACAAATCGGCTGAATTGAGCCCTTCTGCCCACCACCATCAATGCTGCGACCAGTGCGACCGGACCATCTGCTTACTTACACTGCTGCCCCCAGGACCCGGCAACAGATAAAGCAAAGGAAAATGGATGGAAGGATGTTGTGATGCTTGGATTTTTTCAGGGTACTCTAATTCCAGGTCCTCGTCATCATCATATCACATTTTCTTTTTGAGTCTTTTTGATTGAAAAGTGAGTGTCGTTGGTGCTGGTGATGAATAGGGCACATCTGGAGCTATGATAATGCTGCTCAGTGGTGCTCCAGATGTGATGGCGGGTTGAAGGAGAGAAAGATGTGTTTGTGTGGGACATGGGGAGGCAGCTGACTGTGATCCCCCCATTCATCTCTGCCATGGTACAGTGCAGTGGAGAGGGGCACCATGACAGACAAGAGAGGAGCCGTGGGGAGCAGAGAAGATCCTGCATAACGGTTTCTAGAATTTGCAGGAGGCTGTAATATGCTTTTTCAAAATTAAATGAAGGCAAAGTGAAAGTATGTAAATTTCAGTATGTATATTTTTTTACATAAGTCTGATGACGCAGACAAAGTGTGGAGCCTTGCATCTGTATTAAACCACGACTAAACAAAAAAAATCAATAACATAGATACATTTAAAAAAAAAAAAAGTGTTTGTTATGGAAAATTCATCAAGGTTGTGCTCACTAATGTGCAGAAAAAAATGCAGTGTTTCGTAGATATTACCATTTTGTACTTGCTAAATTATTGATTCATTATTGCACAGTTTGGATACCTCTAATTTGGAACATATCAGGGTTAGAACTTGTAGATACAGTTACACGCTTCTCAGCTTCTGTGAGTGGAATTTGCATGTTCTCCCCGTGTCTGTGTAGGTTTCCCCTGTCACTATATACTATGCCTATACTGTGATAGTCTTGACCAAACCGAGCAACAACATCTGGTCATGGGTTCCCCCTGGGCGCTGTAATATGGCCACCACTGCTCCTGCTCGATGCCCGAGTAGCTTTGGAAGGATGGGTCAAATGCAGAGGACCAATCTCACCTCCTGCATTTTTTTGTTTTTGCTGGATTTTGTGTCTTTTGAGATGCTATGACTTTGCATGTTTTGGGACTTTTTTGGAAAATTTACGTCATTGGCAATATCCCACTGTTTTTTAACATGCAAAATTCTGGACTTAATTTAAGAAAAAGAGGATTTTGTCTCATCAACATTTTCTGTAATGTAAAGCATGGCTGTCACATTGTATTTATTTCCATACCTTCCATAAAGTAAGTCAGCATTCAGCCAACATATTCAATCTATATTTCCATTCCATCCATTTGCTAATTAGACCATGCTTACCTCCATAAAATAACATGTTTTTTTTATTTCCATGTCATTCAGTCCCTTCGATATTACACATGATCACATATCTATAACGCTCTTCACCCGTGCGTAGCAGTTGACAGGTCTGTAGTGCACGAGGGAATCCATGAGGCCTATAATGCTCCGAACATGGTGATGAGAAATGATTAACCGTGGGGTCCAAATGGCACTCCCATTATAGCAATACTTTCACAATTAAAGATGTTGTTCTGAATGGAAATGTCACCTTGCCAATTACTGTCCACGATGTGCTGCAGATGTTTCTGATTGGCATTTCTGTCTTTCACCACGCGACTAACCAATCAATCAGGAGTTATTCAGGATTACACGTTAACCTGCAGCTTATCCCCACCGCAGTCATTGGTGGGACTAATTATCGGTGGACACACGAGATTTCTGTGCCCGGTTGTTAAGCGGCCTGTACATATGGCACTTTGGAAATCCAACATTCAGTTTCTTGGCTCAGAGCACCATCATTATTTCAGTGCAACTTACCGGGACAATTTAAGCTGGCTCTGGCCATTGTCAGAGGATGGCATTTCGCTTTTGGCTCTGGGAATATACTATTGTCCCATGCACAGAAACCCATCCATAAAAATATTCGACTGCGTGAAATAATAAGTGCTTTTTCCTGATTTGAGCGATATTGCGTGGCATTTGGATAACGCGCTGCTGCGTGAGACAGCAGGGGGATTCTTTTTGTTATCCACTTTGCATTATTTATGAACTTTCATTCCAAGAATTCAGTCGCCCCTGGCACTGAAATGCTCTGTACTCCCATGGTCTGACTCGCTCTTCCCCCTGTGCCGCCAGTTCAGCCTCAAACTAGATTTCACTAATAAACTCGGGCTCATTAGCGCGAAGACAATGTGAAGTGCATCAGAAGTTTTTCACTTTTTTTATTGTGATCTTTCTGCAGCTGAAATGTGACAGATCTGAAAAGATTGACCTTTTTGCTTCAAACGGATTTCAATTTCAAAGTATTCATGAAACATGCAGATGGTGGCTACACGAGCGCAACAAAACTGGATCAAATCAGAAATGAGTATGTTTTTATTCCCTGACTTAAATGTTTCATCCATCAACAAACTTGTGACACATATGCCAAGTGAAAAAAAGTGGTGAATGCTGTGTCCTTGGACAAGACACCCCTGTGTTTGCTAAAGCAAAACAAATAACTGATGACAAAGCTCAACAAATGATTGTTACATTCTCAGCCCCTGACACCAATCTTTTTAAATTGTAATAGTTGGATATGGACATCTACCAAAGTTAAGGAGGCAGTATTTGCTTTTGTTGGCTCAGAACATATACCAAGTCACCACAAGTTTGGTCTTCGGCCCTGCATTTTCCCAGAAAGATTAAGTCTAGAAAAACAAAGTCAAAGTCTAAAATCAAAGTGTTCAATTTAATTCAACATAAATCCCTTTAAAGCTGCACTAATTAACTTTATTTTCGTATTCTTTACAAAAATGCAATCCATATCCATGCAGTGCTTTGGGATATACGTCCTT
>JAPMNZ010961096.1:0-11338 GCA_029875035.1 Pomatoschistus microps | reverse complement strand
GGGTGCACTTATTCTCTACATAAACTTTTGGCCATCCTTAATAATTCTGTAATTTACAGAAAGTCTTTATCTCTTATCACTTTTAAGTTTAAGTTTTTGAGTATATGCACTCAACAAGTACAATTACCCCAAAAATGACTTAATTACACAAACGCGTCTTGTCTGTAATTGCTCTTTGAGTTAAACGACAAAACCTGTTTTGTGCACTTTACTTTTATACTGCAGCATACATTTCTATGTTTATTTGTGTTGATCATAGGCCACGTTTTTTAATAAAGGGATGGAAACTAAAAATGCTTTTTATATCCGATTAATCGATTAATCGAAAAAAATAATCGACCGATTAATCGATTATTAAAATAATCGTTAGTTGCAGCCCTATTGCAATATATCACAATATCTTGAGGTCAAAGCCCAAATCAAGGGACATTAAGACTAGATAAAAATGTGCAATTAATTGACATTAACAATTAAATATTTTAAGTTTGGCAGCAGTATTTTTAACATTTAAACCTTTTTTTTTCCCAGCATGCCTTAAGGTTGTCTGCTTTCGGACAGCTGCACAAAGTGCTTGGGATGGACCCTCTCCCCTCTAAAATGCCTAAGAAACCACGAACGGACACTCCTATAGATTACACCGGTAACTTCATTGATTAGACTTCACCTGTGTTAATCGTTGTTCATCTGTAATGTGTAGCAAATGTGTTTCAGTTCAAATCCCACCCAGTCATATTGATACCCACCAATACACTCCTCCAATGAAACGGCCTATAGAGGAAGAAGATGGAACTGATGACAAAAGCCCAAATAAAAAGAAGAAGAAACTTCAAAAGAAATGTATGAAGTTCACTTTACCAATGGGATGTATCTTCCTTTCTTCCTATTTGTCTAAATGTTTTTGTTTCCCTTTCAGCCCCTGAGGAAAAGACTGAGCCCCCTCAGGCCATGAATGCTCTAATGAGGCTGAACCAGCTGAAGCCGGGCCTGTTGTACAAACTGGTGTCTCAGACTGGGCCAGTGCATGTTCCAGTCTTCACTATGGCTGTGGAGGTAGAGGGTCAGACCTTTGAGGCTTCCGGACCGTCCAAACGTACTGCCAAGCTCCATGTAGCTGTCAAGGTATTTATTTCCAACCACTCTGTCTACTTTCCCTTGATTTAATGTGTGTGCAATGCAATAGTTGTATTATAATATTTTTTTTCTGGACAATTGTAGGTCCTACAGGATATGGGCCTTCCCACTGGTGTGGATCTGAAGACCGCAGAGCCGGTGAAATCTGAAGAGAATGAAGTCTCTGTAGATGATGTGAAGCCTGAGTTACACTCCATAGAAACTTCAGCGACCACAGGAGCCGCCAACGCAGAATCAACTGATGCTGCAGAGGTCGTTTTATTGCTTCAAATAACATGAATTTAAACTTTTATATCAAATTTATTCAACTTAAATATTTGCTCATATTTTAGGCTGCGCGCCAACAGGGACCAATTTTGACCAAACACGGGAAGAATCCAGTGATGGAGCTGAACGAGAAGCGGCGTGGCCTGAAGTACGAGCTAATCTCTGAGACTGGAGGCAGCCATGACAAACGCTTTGTTATGGAGGTGGAGATCGATGGGCAGAAGTTCCAGGGAACGGGCTCCAACAAGAAAGTGGCAAAGGCCTACGCTGCCCTAGCCGCTCTGGAGCAGCTCTTTCCTGAGGGATCCTTTGTCGACGCTGCGAAAAAGAAAAAGGGGCCGCCCATGGTAAGTGTAGCTCCGTCTGACTTTAGGCGATTATAAGCAGATGTGTTTTATAATTCTGTTCATGTTCAGCACACAGGCTTTGGCATGATGGGAGCAGATGGTGTCATGCCCAGAGGAAGAGGAAGGGGTCGGGGAAGAGGACGTGGGTTCAACAATGGAGGAGGTTATGGACAAGGAGGTACGGTTTGACAACAGAAAACTTTTACAGTGTGCAAAATTCACGAGTGCCTAAATCTGGATGCTCCCTCCATTTAGGTGGCTTTGGAAGCTACGGTTACGGGAACAATTCTACCCCTGGATACAGTAAGTCTTAGTTTTTTCCATTTATCACAAGTGTTTAGATTTACCTACAGCTAACCAAATGATACAATGATAGATTTTGAAGCAACTGTACTTTGACAACACAGTACTAGAGGGAACATCTTCAGTCATTTTACATTTCTCTGCGTCTCTGCTGAGCCACAGGTCTCTTTTCTACTTTTTGAGAACCACATCACAGCCTGTTCTGACGCCTGACCTACCTGAGTGTGACAGCAGCAGAGAAATCTAAAAAAAAAAACCCTCTCAGTAAATCTAATTTGAACCTCTGCCATGAAGTGGCACAAACTACATCCAGCTCCCACTAAGCTAATGGTGACATTTTCCCTTCTCTGCCCTGTCTCACTCTTTAGGTGACTTTGTCTCAGACTGTGAGGGGTTCCACGAGTTTGCAAAATAGAGCTTCCAATCTTAGACAATTTCAAAGCAATTTTACGAGAGAAAAACTTAAACTCCTGACGTCCTCCTTGAAGTCATTACCTTGGAACAGTGACCATCTGCCAGTCCACCTCACCATTCACGTGCTCGGACACTACAAGAGGAAGTGCATGTTATGTGACCTCACACAGGGCTCGTCTTCTGTCCTTGTTTGGCCTGGACGGGACATTTTAATGTATTGTCTGAATGAAAGTAATGGCCACAGCCTCTACACTGTTAGTTACTGTGTCTATTTCTGTGTTTTTATTTTGAAAACCACTATTTTTATATGAATTTAGGTGTACACCAGAAATTGAGAGGAAAATACCTTTTTAACATTGTGTTTGTATTTTTTAAAGAAGCCCTGTGTTTAGTATTACTTGTGTAGTTTAGGGTGGTTTTACCAATGAAGAAAGAATAAGTCATGACCTGGAAGCCATCTGTAAGTGTAACTGTGTAGCATGTATGCTCAGATTAATTAATGCTCAACACGGATCCAACGTCCATGAGGTGAGCGCCACAGAACAGTGCTGTTCAAGTCGAAACCATTTCCTCTTTCGCCGCTTAGTTAATTAGAATATTACAGGAATGACTACGTAACTAAGTGGTTTTGTGTTTTTTATAAAATAAATGCTTTTATTACGATTTCTTACTTCTATGTCTACATTCATTAATTTAAAGAAAATGTGCATGGAGGTTTTGCTTTTACCGGTATTTTAAAATGACCAGTGTCGAGCCTGCATTAGAGCTGCTCCGGCTCTGATTAGCTCCTCCTAAACAAGCTGAAACAGACTTCCCAAAAGACAGTTCAACATTTCTCATTGGAAATTCAACTTGAGAAATGTAATTGCCATCATGGCTATTGTTTTGTAAGTCATTGTCACATAGGGATACAAGTTGCCAAAGGAAACAAAATATGTTGTTTTTAATTAATGCAAACAAAAATGATGCATGTTTGTTTACACCACTATAGAACACTGTTCAAACTTTTGTTTTGTCTGTAATTTTTTTTCAAAGACTGAATCCAAATGGAAAAATGCTATTAGCAAGTGTATGATTTTAATTGTCAGTTTAAAATGATCACATTTTGTATGTTTTTTTATATATGATTACACACATATATACATGGCTTTGGAATGGAGTTATAGCCCATAGTTTGTGTTTTTAATTAGTTTTGATCACTAAATTCCAGTGGTTATAAATTCTATTTAACATTGCCTAAAACAAAAAGTGATGCCACTTGAGTTGAAACAGTTAGAGCATTTTCTTTTGTAATTTAAATACCAGTAATGTCCAGTTGTAGCTGCTTTTTCAGTTAATACAGTTTAATAATGCAGTTCATGACATGCAAAAATACTGCACTTATTTTCCTTTTGATTCTGCGTTTTAAGTTGTCTCCCCCTTCTGCTCAGATTACTACAACAATGGCGGTACAAATGGAGGGAATGGCTCTATGAGCAGTCCCTCAAGTGGACCAGCTCCCAGCACCTCTCCTGCCTCAGCTCAGAGCTCCTACAACTCGTACTACTCTGAGGGAAGCTACACTGCCCCCGCTGCTAACAAGATGCCACCAAAAAAGAAGCCTCCAATGCACAAAGGTGGAAAGGCTCCGTATCAGAGCACCAACACCAGCAGTGGCCCCTCACTGGGATACCAGTCCAACACTGCCTCTGGTCAGACTTATAGCCAGTACAGCCAGGGCTACGGGCAGGGAAAGAAGAACTTCAACCAGAGTCAAGGAAGCACAGGTGGATACTCGTACAGCACCGCTTATCCAAGCCAAGTGACAGGAGGCACTGGGAGCAGCCAGGACTACACTTATGAAGGTTAGAACAACAAATGCCAATCTATTGCTTCATGTTGCACAGTTCTAATCCAGTTTGAGGGATCCCAGTACTGCTCTATGGGAAAGAAATGTTCCAGAATATGTCCAAATGCTTATGCTGTATTTGATTGTGATTAGATTTTTGTCTTTTGAACATTGTCACCACTTCTTGACACTTTATGTTAAAGTAATTTGACAGTTGTTTATCTGATGACAAAGAAGGTGTGGAACTTTGACAGTTGAGTAGTGTTAGAATAGTCTGACATTTGACAGTTACCATTGTTACCAGGAAAGCTTTTTGCGCTGTCCTCAACCACAATTTAGACTAGTATAGAATGTTGTGATCTCACATAATCTAGCCACTAGATTTCTAATCACAATCAAATGTGTTTTTTAATATGACTTGAATATGCTATACAGATCAGATTATGTGTTGTCATATTTGATGCTAAGATGTTGTGCATTCATTAATTACAATTCTCCTGATGTATTGTTCTGTCTGAGTTTTCTAACCATGTATTTTTCCTACACAGGCTTCAACAATCAGTCCAGTTACAACTCTCAAGGAGGAGGTGGGGGGAGCAACCAGAGCTTCAACAGTCACTCCCAGTACCACAACCAGTCAAGCTACGGTCGCGGAGAGAGCAACATGAACTATCAGTACAGATAGACTGTCGCTGCACTCGGGCTGCATTAGTGTCTCTCCTAGATAAATGATCATCAGCGTGTGTGTGCTCTCTCTGCCTTTTTCCGTGTCCGCTTCTTGTGCTTGGAGTTCTAAATGTAGCACACATGGGCACACAAGCAGTTTTCTGGACTTTCAATCTGAGTAGAGTTGTGGTTGAATGTGGTGACCTGTTTTTGTGATCTGGTCAGTGTTTAATGCAGTTATTTTATTCGTATTTTTATTTTTTCACTGAATTAAGTCCGTATTGGCTGGTTTTACTAGCTGCTCAGCCCATGTCCTTGGAAAGTTACTTGTTGGAAACTGTTGAACATGTATCTTGTGTTATTTTTTTATAATCAATAGAAAACGGTGTTCATTGATATTAATTTTTGTAACTGTCTTTTAGTTATTTTTTAGAATTAAGTATGCAGATAAATGGATAACTGTTGCTCAGTAGCTGTGGACTGGGTAGGCTGTATCTCTTCTGTAACAGTGTGACTGTTAATAAAACCTTTTTGTTTTGTTATATTGACATTTACATTTGCACTGTAATGGAAAAAAAAAAAAAAACCTGAGAAGGAGATGAGTTGTATGACCAGTAATCATCTATTCCCATTTTTTTTCTTAGGCTTGTCTTGGTGTCAACTCGAACACTATCATGCACATTGGGAATACCCTGGGCAACTGACAAACTGACCCACCAGTGCGTTCTGGGTCTTCTCCCAGGTCTTTATGGTGGGACAAGTGGGACATGACCGGAACACTTCCCCAGGGAAACTGCTGTATGAAGTAGACCTAGGCAACAGATTCCTGAGCTACCTATGCTCATTCCTCTCCATGTGGAGGAGTAGCAGCTCTACTCCAAGCTCCTCTTGTGTGACTGAGCTCTATGCTCCCAACCACTCTATGGAGGAAACTCATTTTGACACTGATGAGGGTGGGAACAAAGAGTGACCATAACCTTTCATTTCCCTCCGTTCAATACGGCAACTTTTAAATTTCTGGCAATTAACGGTCAAAACAGGCTAATATAACAAGTTCCAGGACACGTAATGACAAAATAAATAAAAACACGAGAATAAAATAACGAATCATCTCTTTTGTTTTGAAACTTTCACTGCACTCGGAACATTACTGTCGGTAATGTTTCCGGGTGCAGTGACGTCATATCCTGTGTGCTGCTTGTGGGAGCAGCATGGCGGACGCCGGGGTGCTGGAGGGTCTCTTACGGCTTCTGGAGAAGGCTGACGATGGTGTGGACAGCGTGGAGGCCGCGGCCGGGCTCGGGGTGGACCACCAGGTGGTGGTGGGAGCCGTGAAGAGCCTTCAGTCTCTGGGAGACGTGAGTTTACCATAGAGTTTACCGAGCACAGCAGCACCGGAAGTCAACATAGGACTGATGCAACCAGAGCTCGTCAATGCGTCCAACAAGTCATATTATAGAAATATTTTCATAAATGTTTCTGGCAAGAAAAAGACTGTCTCGGTGGCACCGTGGGACTGCTGAGGCTCTAATGTCCATCCTAGTGTTCCACCTTTTTGAGCCGTGGCTCACCTTTGTCATTGCAAACAATCACATGGCACACCACCAGCTGAATTTGATACACAGTTGAAACTCTACTGCCTTTATTAACAAAGCAAAGTCATTCTTGTCAATATTTACTGTATAGCCAATAAAACAAACACAAAAAAGTCTTTCTAATCATCACACATGATTTTCACCTAGTAAGTGTAATTGGATAAGTTCCAAGCCACACTAATAAACATTTAAAGGCACACCAACGTGCCACGGCACACTGGTTGTCATTGTGTCCTTAGGCAAGACACTCCTCCCTCATTGTTGTGTGAATGAATGATTGGTGGGCGAAGTGATCGATGGCTCAGATTGGCAGCCTCACATCTGTCAGTCTGACTCAGGGATGATCATATGATTGCAGTAACAAGAGACTTTCATTATAATTGAGCGCAGTAGGAATAGAATATAGGAATAGGATGAATGAAAAACAAGAGAATAACAAATCTTTGCTAAAATCTTGTTTGTGTTTGTGAATGTCTTCGCAGATGATTTCAGCAGAGCTGCGCTCCTCAAAGCACTGGGAGCTGACAGGAGAAGGCAGTGAGATCGCTGAACAAGGCAGCCATGAAGCACGAGTGTTTGGCTCTGTCCCACAGGAGGGACTTGCACAGAGTGAACTTATGGTAAATACAAGTATAAACAATGTATAATGATTATTATACATTATTATAAATGATTCAATACTTATGGTAAATACAAGTATAAACAATGTATAATGATTATTATACATTATTATAAATGATTCAAATGTCAATTATCAAATATTTTATTTGTAAATAAGCATTTATGACAGTAGTGTGGCTGCTATGATCAGCCCATCACAGTTGTATTGTCAAACCCTTTTATGTTTTATGTGATAACATAGGGTTAGATATTTCACACAATAATGTTGTCAATTTTTGCAGAAATTGTCCTTTGGAAAAATTGGTTTCAGCAAGGCCATGTCCAACAAGTGGATTAAGGTGGACAAGGCACACGAGGGGGGTCCCCGGGTTTTCAAAGCTGTAGGTAACATCTCTTGTTTTGAATCTGTTTGTATATCTGTTTCAGCTTTTTTGACAGTATGTGTTTGTAGATGGACAGTGTTGTGGACCAGGTCAGAGAAAGGTTGTTGCTGGTACAACAAGGCAACGGCTCTCAACTTGACGAAAAGGAAAAAAATGAACTGAAGAAGCGAAAACTGCTGTCAGAATTGTGAGTGCCAACATAACTGTCATTAGGGGAATCTGATTATTTTATGTTTTGTAATGGTTACTACAGAAGTAGCTGAGCAGATCCAAGTGTTTTCTCACTTACTGATTTATACATCTATTCAAGCGTTATTGAATTACTATTGCAACAACATCAGGAGGGTAACACTAACCTGTCTCACGATAATGTAATCCTGGAGATTTTAATCCATAGCAGCCATTTTATGGACATTGATCATTCGCCCCCCTATGGACCAATGGCTGCTTGTTATCATTGCATTTCCTGTGTTCAAACTGATTCTTTTGATCTTTTGATCATCCTACAAGATGACAACTGTTGTGATTTAGGGCTATACAAAAATAAACTAGTTAGATTTTAGTATTGCTTTGTAGTTATTAAACTTTAGTCCGTAGGAGGTCTTTGCTAGCCATACATAGTTTATATTGAAATAAATCACTTTCTGCAACATCTGTGTTTAGGACAGTAAAGTCTTACTGGATCACAAGGGGAAACTCCTTCAGCACCACCATCACCAAACAGGAAGCAGAGCTGACACCAGAGATGATTGCTTCGTGAGTTCTTCTGTTTCTACTTGAGTGAACATGGTAAAATATCAGTAACTCAGCAGCTCAGACGGTGGTCTGTCTGGGTCTATAAATTGCTTTGACGAGTTTTAGTTCAAGATTTTGTTTTACAATTACTTGTGCTTTAGTAACATGTCAACCTTTCATGTTAAATATCTGTCATAGCATGTCCAGTCTGCCCTTCTCTGTTGAAGAATAGCAGAATGAAGGAGTCAGACAGTGGACATAGAGGAACACTGCCTCTAACAGGGGGTTGGCCCACAGACATGGGCTGTGTCCTAAAGGCGAGGCAGCACAGCGACCACTGAGTGTCCAATATCATTTAAATCTGTGTAAATGTAAATAGAGCATTTGTTGAGGCTCCAAAGGATTTGGCTAAACACCAACAACAATGTGTTGGTTGAGGCTTTTTTTAAACAGATTGACTTGGTCTGATTGTGTATGATTGTTTTGTTGCAGAGGTAGCTGGAAGGAAAAGAAATTTAAGCCATACAATTTTGAAGCCATGGGAGTCGCCCCGGACAGTGGCCACCTTCACCCGCTCATGAAAGTGCGCACACAGTTCAGACAGATCTTCCTGGAGATGGGGTCAGTCGGCCGCACAAAGAGACACATTTAATACATACATCTTAACACATACATAAAATATGATCTGTGTGTTCTCCAGCTTTACAGAGATGCCCACAAATAACTTTATTGAGAGCTCCTTCTGGAACTTTGACTCTTTGTTCCAGCCACAGCAGCACCCGGCTCGAGACCAACACGACACCTTCTTCCTGTCTGGTGAGAATTGTGGTCAAAATCTTCTTGGCACCAGGTCTGACTCTCCCATCTCTAGCTCCATGCATATGATATTATTAAGTATAATTTTATTAGAAATTATACATTATATTATATTCGAAAGGACAAATTATTCAACTCAATGTATTCTTGTGTAGCCCTAAATCACAACAGTTATTATCTCGGAGGACTTCACAAAACCATTAAATTCGCCAAAACAGATCAGTTCAACACAAGAAATGCAATGATATAAACTCAGAGCCATTGGTCCATAAGGGGCAGAGGATCATAGTCCATAAATGATGATACATGTTGTGCCCTGGATCGTCAACACTGATTTTGCCTTTATGAAAAATTGCAAAATATCATCACTCAAGAAGACTAAATTATGTTGGGAATTCCTCCTAATCCCGGGGGCTGCTGTTCCTTTTCTTGTGACTTTGCAGACCCCGCCCTGGCTCACGAGTTCCCAAAGGACTACCTGGAGAGAGTGAAGCGGGTCCACTCAGAAGGAGGCTACGGTTCCCAAGGGTAAGACGCCCATTGAACTTTACAATCAAAATAATAAGGGGCAAATTAGGGTAAATATTCCAATATTCCTCTTTCATTGGTCATTCGAATTGCACGCGGTTGCCTTCAATAACACGCCTGTGCTGTCTCGCAGGTACAAGTGCGATTGGAAAATCGAGGAGGCTCAGAAGAACATCCTCCGCACGCACACCACGGCGGTCAGCGCGCGCATGCTCTACAAACTCGCACAACAGGTGAACTTCCTCAAACCCAGCGCTTTCTTTATCTTAGAATTATTCAGTTTATGTGAATCATGCACATGATTTCCCACACCTGGTACCCTGCAGTCGATCACATGCGCTACGTGGTCAAAAGGCTTGGCTCGTCCCTGTTCATTAAAGGATTATTATTGTTTAAGTTTATTAAGGAAAACCCCTTGAGATTAATCATCTCATTTTCGAGGGGAAACATAAATGTCCTATACATAAATGCAAACATAAAAACAATTTTCAGCAAATTAAATATGAGAAAAGTTAATTAAACACGCACAAAAACAAAACAACAACAAAATTAAACAAAACAAATGCACCTTCGCACCCCACTCCATTCCTGAGATTAAACATTTAGAAAAAAAAAAAAGTAAAACAATTAAAAATAATGACACAGAATACAGAACATTAGTGACATAAATAAGGAGTTTCAAGGAACTTAAATAATTCAATCTTAAATAAACCAAAAGACAGCATGGATCGTATGGATAGTTTATTCCAGTCTGAGGGAGCCTTATATTGAAATGATCTACGTCCAACTTCTTTAAAAACTCTTGGAACAGAAAAGGTGAGGCAATCAGAGCTTCGGAGTGAGATTGTTAAGAGTGCCTCGTGTTTCCTCCTTTCTCTATTGCTACCAGCGTTTTCCTCATTGCTGGTCCTGATGAGCACCTGACAAAAAAAGAGCCACAGAAGCGCTCGTCTCTCTTGAACTTACATTATTTCCCATTTTGAACTTGAAACACATGACACTGTACTCTTGCAGCTAACACACTGCTACTCAATCACACATCTAGCAGTTGTCAGGCCATAATGACGACAGATAAATGAATAATATTGAGAATGCAACACAGAGGGTTTGGAGCTGACCGCATTGTTCACTGTGGTTGATTTTGCAGATCTGTATTTCATTATAGTTTCACTACACTTATGCCTCTTGCCCAGTGTGTATTTGTGGACTTGTATGATGTTAGCCTTTCTAAGCCTCTTTAACACAATAACAGGGATTATAAAGCAGACCGGCTTCGCTGATGGACTCTCTAAGAGGCATGTGCTGCATGTTGGACGGGCACACTGCAAACATTTCTACTTGATTCAATTCAATGTATATTTGTATAGCTCTAAATCACTACAGTTATCCCGAAGGACTTAACAAAACCCTTGCATTTGCTAACACGGATCGGAGAATCAAACCCAAGAAATGCAATGATGCAAAAACACAAAGAGCCATTGTTCCATAAGGGGCAGAACTGTAATAAAACTTATATTAATACAGCAGTACCACTATTGATTTAAAGTAAGTCACTCATGTAGTAATGATGTTTAGGTATTTCCTTGTGTTCTGGAACTCACAGTACAGGTGAAACTCTGACATTTAGAAAATCGTTCAAAAGTCAATTTCTGATGCCAAGTGGGATTTGTCAAGCTTTTGTTTTCACATTAGCTCACAGCTTGT
>JAPMNZ010961090.1:0-11217 GCA_029875035.1 Pomatoschistus microps | reverse complement strand
CTTATCACTTTTAAGTTATAGCCTTTTAAAATTAAGATATCACAATCGAGCGTTTTAGAAAAAAACCTCTGGCGCTTAAAGGGTTAACACGGTGGTGCAGCGAGGTTCGATTCCACTCCCTGACCTTTCTGTGTGGAGTTTGCACACAGATTATATTTTTATTGTACTAAAAATATGTTCAATAATCAATAGTCCCCAAAACGACCTCCCTGCCCCCACTCCTGCCCCCCCTCTAATGGACTAATCTCCCCTGAAAAAGAGATTCTGCAATCTTTGTGGGACTTTCCTGGTTAAATAAAGGTCAATAAAGAAAAAGATGCATTTATATATTGCTCTAAAAACATTGTTTTTCCTCCTCCAGGACGAGCGCCCCCCAGAAATGCCATGGTTGATTTGAACAGTGGAAACATAGACGTCCCTCCCAATATGACGAGCTGGCCAAGTTTTCATAACGGAGTTGCTGCTGGCCTCAAGATAGCTCCAGCCTCACAGGTCAGCCACTGCATACTTGTTAAACTGCTTTGTTAAAACTTTGTTTTACTTTTTAAACATAAAGTACTATACATTCACAGGTAGACTCTGCCTGGATAGCTTACAACAAACCAAAAAGTCCAGAGCTAGCCAATGAGTATGCAGGTTTTCTAATGGCTCTCGGGCTCAATGGGCATCTGACCAAGTTGGCCACTCTCAACATACATGACTACCTGACAAAGGTAGGCATCTTTGTACATGAATGTACAGTAGAAAGACCATTCCTTCATCCCAGGTCTCAACTACTTCTCTATTCCTTGTGTTTTATTGTTACATTTTGTAAATCATGTCTCATGGCCCTTCACTAACTCTTTTTTTGTTAAGGGCCATGAGATGACCAGCATTGGGCTCTTGCTGGGGGTTTCTGCTGCCAAACTAGGAACTATGGACATGTCCGTCACACGACTGCTGAGTATCCACATCCCTGCTCTTCTTCCACCAACATCCACAGAACTGGACGTCCCTCACAATGTGCAGGCGAGTTGTTCAACCTTTATATCAACTTATACTGTGTTTACTGGAAAAAAATCTATTTAACATTCTCATTTGTTTGTTTATTTGTTGCAGGTTGCTGCTGTTATTGGAATTGGTCTTGTGTATCAGGGGACAGGCCATAGGCACAATGCTGAAGTCTTGTTGTCTGAGATCGGTAAATCCATAACCTGAACTTGTGACAGTAGTATTATAGCAAAGAGTGAATAGTAGTTTTTGATAAATTGCTGGTCCTTGCAGGACGACCTCCTGGTCCTGAGATGGAATACTGTACTGACAGAGAGTCCTATTCACTGGCGGCTGGTCTGGCCCTGGGAATGGTCTGCCTAGGGGTTTGTCTTATGCAATCTACACACGGCTCCACCATATGTCATATTTCTGTCTAGTTATTCCCCTTTGCTTGCAGCATGGTAGTAACCTGATCGGCATGACCGACCTGAATGTTCCTGAGCAGTTGTATCAGTACATGGTGGGGGGCCACCGCAGAGCGCAGGTTGGAGCCAATCGGGAGAGACACAAATCGCCCAGCTACCAGATAAAGGTAGATGACCCGATCACTATTCACTCGTCTCTGAGCTGTCAATGTCTTTGGCCCCTTTTACCAAAGCCTTAAACTACACCTGTTGTAGGAGGGTGACACCATCAATGTCGATGTCACTTGTCCAGGAGCTACACTGGCACTCGCTATGATTTATCTCAAGACCAACAATCGGTAAGAATCCATTTTTATTTATTTATTCTGTTCAAGAATGCAGATTTACTATAATGAAAAANGCAGTAGAGCATTCTAACCCGAAAATCCCTAATTTATTTAAAGCTGCCTGCTTTTGGTCAAGGTGCTCCTGTTTCCTTCTTAAAACGGGGGATGCTGAGATTTTTATTAACACCTTCTTATGTCTTCTTGAATTTTGTGTATTTTTCCTTCAGGTCGATAGCTGATTGGCTGAAGCCTCCAGACACTTGGTTTCTTTTGGACTTCATCAAACCAGAGTTCCTGCTGCTGCGGGTGAGTCCTCCATGACTTATGTCTTTTTCTCACCTCTCCTTAATATAATTTGTCTGTTCTTTCCCGTCTTTGGTCTCAGACTCTCGCCAGGTGTATTATCATGTGGGATGAGATCCTCCCAAATACAGATTGGGTGAAAAGTAACATACCTCAGGTGAGAAAGATAAATGAACGAATAGATTTATCTGGAAACATGCACACTCACATTCACACTCACACACGCACTCTCCCTCACTCGCACACACACTCACAATAAAACAGTTAATTATAACAAAAGGATGTGTTCATGTCTTTTTTGTAAAGATTATGAAGGGGACATTGCCCTCAGAAGACATCAACATGGAGACAATGAGGTGAGTTATTTTTTTCTTGACACCATCAGCAGTTATTAAATATATGAATTTGAATTTCATATTTATCTGTAGCCGTAATATCCACATTTAGCAATCTTTGGAATGAACATAAATCATTGTATTGCATTAAGCATTGGTTTACGTACTATTGTTGAATTTCTAATCATTGTACTGTAATTGTGTCTCAGTCAAGCCCAGGACTACATCACAGCTGGGGCTTGCATGGCCTTGGGTCTTCGTTTCGCTGGTTCTGCAAACTCTGATGCTTTTGATTGTCTATATGAATACGCCAGAACATTCATGAAACACATCATGACTTTTTCTGCAACAAATGCTGTGGTAAGTTGCCCCATATTTGTATTATGTGGATTCACTAGTAGATTTTTAGAACTATAAATGAAGATGCTAAATCCATATGAATATGAATACTTGCTAGGTGTATCAATGGATGAAGCTAGGAAGCTATCCCTATCTATCCCTAACACATTTGAAAATAGTAATTCAGCGTTGTTGATGGTGTCAGGTCATTACAGGTGTTGGAATAATGTTCCTCTCTATTGTTATGTTTACTTCTTTTCTCCCCAATGAAGCAGACAGGCTTCTACAATCTTCAGACTGGACTGTCGATGGTTCTGCTCGCAATGTCCATGGTGATGGCTGGAACTGGAAATCTAAAAGTGTTGCAGCTATGCCGTTTCTTCCACAAACGAACAGGGGGAGAGATGAACTATGGATTTCACATGGCTCACCACATGGCTCTGGGTCTCCTCTTCCTGGGAGGTGGGAGGTAAACACCCGGACATTTATTTTACATTCTGTTCTATTTCATCCTAAACCTAATAAATTCAAGCTGATTCCATGTATTGTTGCCAGGTCCCTACTCTTTTTGTACTTTTTATCTCTATGTGAAGCTGAGGCCACGCAGGTTAAAGTTAAGGTCGAGTACCGCGGCCATTGAAATCCATTTGTTATTTTTCTCGACTTTTTATGTGTCCAACCTTTCACCTGATTTATTCAGTTTCTCCTTTTGAAATTTAACCTGGAGCTTTATTATATTCACCTCATTTGTTAATCATATTTGCATTCCCTTTTCCGACATCTCACATATTCAAATGTATGATTAAATTGGCAAATGTATTCTACTCCAGTGCATTCACTGCATACAGTGTTATGCATTGGAACCCTGTTGCACATGCACACTTCAATGTTTTGATCATACTAAAATAATAGATATTCTTTTGCGAGGGTCAATAAAGTATTTAAATAGTATGCAATTTTGACTAAATCTGTGTCTTTCCTTTTGCAGGTACAGCTTGAGTACATCCAATTCAGCTATAGCTGCTCTGTTGTGTGCCTTATACCCTCACTTTCCTGCCCATAGCACAGATAACCGGTAAGATATGGTTGTACAGAGAGTTGGGGTGGCTACACAATGAGCAATATTGTATTTTTTTATTGTTATAGATTGCACAAACACGCCTTTGTATCTATTATAATTTCGCTTAGTCAATGTAGAATTACATTGCTTTTGTTTTGTTTTCTCATTTTGAAACGTCCAAAATAAAAAACATTCATTCATTCAAAAAATAAATAAAAAAATGCAGTTGTTTAGTTGAATGGTCTTGGTTACAGTTACCACCTCCAGGCTTTACGGCACTTGGCAGTCCTGGCCGCTGAGCCTCGCCTGCTTGTTCCTGTTGATGTCGACTCCCTTAAACCCTGCTACGCACTCCTGGAAGTCACCTACAAAGCAAGTGTCTTTCCACCATTTGAGATGCATGAGGTCTTCATTATTAGTTACATTTAGTTTAGTGTATTTGTTGTCACGTACACATTACATGCAGTGTAGTTCTAATGTAAAATTAATGTAATAGTATTTTAGTCAACATGATTTACATCCAATTCATGCACAATGCAATGAAATTCCAATTGAATTCAAAAACTGAATACATAAATTAACTGACTTAGTGAGTGTTTATTTTCATTTTACATAACAATACTTGAAGCTAAAACCTCTTTGTTGTTCAACCTGCATGATCATGTCCATCTGTCTCAACATATGGCAGAGCAGTTAAAACATGTGTTTTTTCTGTCTCAGGAATCAAAATGGTATGATGAAACAACAGTGGAGCTGATGGCTCCCACGATGCTCCCTGAGCTTCACCTCCTAAAGCGGGTAAAATATTTATCAACATTTTTCAGTAGTTCTCTCAAATTCTCTCTCTGTAAAAGTGAACATGATGATCTTGCTGTAATTCCAAAGGTGAAGGTGAAAGGCCCTCGCTATTGGGAACTTTCTGTGGATCTCAGTAAAGAAACTCAACATCTAAAGTAGGTGATTTCTTTTAGACATTGGACTTTGTTGCCTAAGAGGGCTTTTCTAATTAGAACACACTATTTCCCATAGATCTATCCTGTCCAGAGACGGTGTGTTGTATGTCAAACTCCGAGCTGGCCAGTTGCCTTACAAAGACGACCCACAGGGATGGAAGAGTTTACTTGCATCAACAGTCAATCATCGGCACTCTGGTGCTGGGGCCTTTAAGGTGAACTTAGCTTTATGCTAGTGGCATGTTGAATATGCCACAAGTTAAGAAGTGGCATTACACTGTTGTTAATGTGCTGTGACACAGGTGGACTCATCAGAGGTGAGTTTTCCTCAGCGACAGCTTATAACTGGAGGTCGTCTCCAGTGGCCTCAGTTGGCAGGTTGTCACTACAGGTTCATTGGGCAGTTGTGCTCTTGACAGACTATTACTGCTTTTCTGTGCTCTAGTGTAAGCTGCCAATACACCTGAAGGGAGCCCATAGGGAGGAGACAAAAATCATATATTCTTACCCCCTCAACCCACCACCCAGTGCCTACTATTTGGCACTCATCTGTGTGCTTTCATTTTATGAGCTTTACTCTTTTCTCTTTTTGTCCGCAGCCTGAAGCCATCTCTACACTGACGTCTGACCCTGTTCTTGTGTCCTTTGCCCAATTGTTTTGTAATAACTCAGAAGAAATGAAACATGTGAGTTAAGAGAAACGTTTATTTGCTTACATGATGTAGTAGTCTACGGAAACACGAGTGACACTGCACATAGTCATGAACCCAATGAAGCTATTCCATGGTCTGTATTGTATTGTGTATATTATATATTGTATAGCTGCACTCCTATTTTCTGTATAGTCTGCGATGGATTGAGTGAGGCAGGTTAATTGCTTGGATAGCACACTGTCTGACACAGAAATGGAAGAAAATTGGTCTGTGGCGTAACATTTTATAATTGAATTTACAGTGAACACTAATACATGGCTTTGTTTATCTCCTGCATCAGTTTAGTCTCCCATCACTCCTGTTTATTATTAGTGTGCATCTTATACCAGTTCTCCAAAATAATTGCCAAATCGTCTGGGAGATAATTCACTGTGAAATGTGTTGTGTTGGGATGCAAATGCAGCCACACTGTTCTGAATGCTCCTTTGTATACTTACCTATACATATTTTCACGCCATAAATTCCTTTCCTGATGCACTTAATGTGTATCCGAGCAGAGAGAAGAAACTCTGGTACTATTTTCGGCAATGCTGTACGAATGTGTGACGCAGGAATGTCCAGAGATGCTGCCCACATATATTGCCATAGAGCAGGTAAAGTAATGTGATTTGTGTTTGTGAAGAAATCCAATCCATACCAACCGAGTTATAGCTGTTACACTTGATATGAATACTGTTTGAGATGTGTTGCTCTGAATGTTCAAGTTTTAAACCTTGTGTTGGTCTCAGGCGGTGGGGGCTCTGCGACAGGGGGATTTGCTGCAGACTTTCTCCTTGTGGCAGCTGCGGCTGGTGGTGGAGCTCTGGGACAGTCGGGTGATGAAGGGCTTTGAGAGTCGGCATGCGGCCCTGCTCACCTCAGAGTTCCTCCCAGTCATGAAGAACATGGTGGATGTGATTCTGGACAAGTGGCTGAAAGGTAAAGGGATCAAAGCACACCTAAGTTACACAATAGACTTTGGATGTGTTTTGGCTGGTTCTTTATGGTGTTTGCCGTTTTATTTGATAATTTGAAGTTGCTGCCAACACACCAACTCATATCGTCAAACATTATCTCAACAATTATAATAATTATATATACCTCATTTTAAATCTTATTTTTTGTTTTGTTACTTAATTGTGTTATCTTCACTGGTTCACACTTTCATTTTACATACAGCATTGCAATACACAGTTTATTTTCTTTTATCCTTTTTTCCTACTCTCCTCCCCTCATGCCAAAACATAAAAAATCATAGTAATACAGTTATAAACAATAGTTACAACAAAGCAAACAACTATTATTGATGACTGCTTAAAGTCGACCAAAGATTATGCAAACACGAGCCCAAAGCACGGATCTTTAACACAAATCACGATGTAATTCAGCTCTGGTGATATACAAATGCCATATGTCTCACATGTAAATCAATGTTCCAATCTAGGTTGTATTTGAGATTGTTTGTGCCCATAGACAACGGTTCAGTGCTGAGGTGCTACATGAATGGGGAGAGCTTTCCTAAAGATATCCAGTGTGTGGCGTTGGCCTGTTTTCTCATCTACAGGTCCATCCCCTATCTCAAAAACACTCGCTCTCAACTGGAAGGTACTTGTACTCCACAAATATAGTGAATGCAAAAAATACATATTCTAATGATTTCCTTGTCACTGTAGGCTGCAGTTCAATGGGAGAGTTGATTTCATGTGGCAGAGAGTTGGGGATCCCTTTTCGAGACCTGCTGAGGCTGGCCCCTCTGCTGCTGAGCTCCACAGCAGCAAGATCAGCCCTATGTGCCGTCTGAGGCCCCTGAGGCCCTCCACAAACTCCATAGTTTGTAGTCAGAATTTTATGAAGGTCTGACAAACTTTGCCTCTAAGAGGATTCAGCCTGAACTGAAGCAATATTTGTTTTATTGTATACGTACATTTGTATGCATGACACAATGGTTTTCACTTTTCACTATTTTTAACGTAAATATAAAAACGTGTTGAATATTAAATTAAGCCTATACAACTTGGTGTTGTAAAGTAAATAAAAACACAGTGTTAATCATTACTAGATTCATTTATTTTGCCATCTTGTATGTGCCACATAGATAAACCTGCAGATATCCTGCATCATCGCTGAATGAGGTTCAATGGTCAGAGTTGGCCTGGAGGAGAGCCTCAGCCTACTGTACATGTTTCTATTGAAATCTTCTACAATGTAGGATACACTTTCAAAATGGTGTCTGATTTTCGATTCTTCATCTTGAGAAGCAAATTTTCAAATCTTCAATCTTATCTTAGTAATGGCATCACCATCAGAAATCACTGATAGAAAACACCACTGGCTCAGAGACCGCGCAGTCGAGATGTATCCAATGGCGAGGCACCGGCGAAAAGAATGACTGTTGTGTGGACGGTTCACATGTGAGGAAAGTGCAGAAAAACCCTTTGTTTGTTTCCACAATAATGTTTAGACGGCACACCCTGTTTCTCACGGCCAGAGAGAACGTGTCTGCTGCTGTTATTACAGTGGGGAAGAGACGTGTGATCATGACCAAATTACATGTATGACAGTATGTTGCAGTGTCGGGCAATTTTATTATAAATTATAAGTACTTACTGATCCCTGGCAGCTACTGCTACCGACATAATACAGAGCAGCTTATAAGAAATGAGTTGCCAACAAAAAATGGATGCATAGAGGCTAATACAGACTCTTTTTCTTATTGATATACACATACCTTTTGAATGGTGTCTGCGTTTTTATTACAAAGTTGCCAATTAATTAATTAGTTTCTTTTTTATTGAATGAAAGGGATATTATGAAAAGCTGTGTGCTGGTGGGGACTTGGGAACTTGGGTGGGCTATTTGTGCTGGGCTATAGAAATTAAATAACATACATTTTCATTCCACGTTGATTTTGGTCTCATGAGTCAGGAAGTTCTCAGTTCCTCAAACACAGCTGGATCCACTGGCAGAAACGAAAGTGTGGACTAGGAAACCAATATTCAAAATACAACACACCATAGGATGCACATAACCTTTAACAAACAAGCGGGGGTCCCTCAGACCCATATTATTTACTTCTATAAGCTTGGTAAAACGCTTGTTTGCATTTCTCCCGCTGTAGGACTGCTACAGGCCGCTCTTGTTTGTTCGTCTCTCTAGAACAAGGGTGTGTCTGCTGCTCTGCCCATCATCATTCACACAGACGCCTGTGCGTGGTGCAAAGACTGTGGTGCACTAGACTGTGGTGCATCGGCGTGTTTGCAGGAGGCTGACGAGCGCAGGAGTTCTGCTTCGGGGACGAGCCCAGTGGGCGTGGCATTTGGTCAAACTAAAGGCAAGTCTCTGCAACCTGCAGGGCTCATTGTCACTAGGAATAATGAAGTTAACGCTGCAAACAGCTCTCTGTGGAGAAGAGAGGGCGTGTGAACTTAAAGGGAACCTTGCAAAAAGAATCAATGGACTCTTGTGCAGATGCCTCTCCAAAGTTGTCTGACAAAACACAATAATACAATATTAGAGAATTTAGCGCCTCCACACCTGATAGGTAAGTTTACTTTTATCTTATTTATCTCAGTTTTTAGATTCTATCTCTGGAATGGACTTCAGCTCAGGTTATGTATTTCTTGCAGTTAAGGCCATGTCATGACTGCATGCGCCCTGAGCACACTGCACAGAGGAAGTCCATAGTAGCTCTCCGTCTTCCTCTTCCTTTATCTTAAATTATTGAATGACATTTTTCAAAAATGTGTATCTAAAAAAACAGCAACTCTCTACACATGACATATACCACTGAGAATTCTATTGATATAGTAGCTTTACAGAAACTCAACATTGTTGCAAGTGAGGTTTGTCTTCAGTGTAAAGATCACACACACAAGCATATGCTTTTCTGATCTTTATTGATTTTTTTTTTTTACATTTTTGTCTGTTTTCCATAATAACTGATCTGCTCTCTGCCAGGTCTCATCATGCAGACCCAAATGACATGAGGTTTCACTTCCTACATTTCTGTGGCTGGAACTTGTAAGTTCATCTCTTATCAACCTGAAGAAGAGTCTGATGTGAATGAGAAACATGACCTTTCAACACCAGGGCGGTTATTGCAGGTATCAATATCTTCATTAATTTCACTTCAATCAGCAGAAATACTTCCCTTTTCTCACACTATACTGCAGCCAAAGTCCAGTCCCCATCATGCAAAAGTAATAAACATCCAGAATATCTACTTTTCAAGGCTCCACCTCTTCCTCCTGTCTCTGGATCTGTGACTAGTTTTGACAATACCTCCAAATACATCTTGACTAATCCTCTGGTATGCACAAAGGAATGGTGTGTATGCTGTTTGCAGACATTGCTTTCATTGTTGAAACGCAAGCCAATTCAACAACACAACCGAGAGATGCAACAACACAACAGTGAGATGGTGGACATGGAAATGAGTTGCAACAGGAACAAGCTGGTCAGTTGCTGTTCCTGTATGGAGCAATCAAATGGACACATTTGACTCAGGAAATTACACACAAGCACAAGTTGTATTGAGCAATTATATAAATATGTAATAATGTTCAATTCAATAATGCAGTATGATCTTGCAGTATATTGGCCATAACTGCACTCTTAATAAGTGTTAGGTTTAAATGATAAAGTTAAGTAACAATAAGCAACTTTTTCCACTTGATTGATTATGAATTGATATTGTAAATTGTATGCTTTTCTGTAGAGTATTGTAGAGATATTGTCTTATCTGACCCTCTCCCTTTACTCCAATTTGTGGAAATGTTGCTTGCTTGAGTGTGAATGTGCTAGACCTTTTTTTTATCATTAGTATTATTATTATTAGTAACCAAAAAAATATTCTAGACTTTCATCCAGTTTGTATTTTGTATAGTACAAGGTTGTTTCATTACTACTACTACTCCACATTCATCTGACCAGTTTCAGTACATTTTTCTAAGTATTTTATGAGTTGATAATCACTGGAACCTCCCCGCGTAAAGGGAGAAGCCTGTAGTCTTTCTGCAGGTCATGTGCTGGTCTTAAACCATGTATAGGGTGTGTTAGTTTGCTTTCCACTTGTTGCTGCATTAGTTTCCTGGTCATTGGAGGGATAAACTTACAGCTACATCTAGTGGTGCATGATTGTCATTGGCTCAAATTCTATTCAAATTCAAGCAACTTTATTTATACGTGAGGAACTTCATTTGCAGACGAAGCACCAGTGTGGATACATAAAAAAAACAGAAAACACAAGATAGAAAATACAGTAAAAGTGCAGAAAAGCAGAATAAAAACAAACCATCTCCCAATCAGCTGTTTAAAAAGGCATTATTTAAGGCCTCTTCCAATCAAGGTATTCCGTATTTTGTCAGAGGTGAAAGTGAAAGTCTGCAGTGAGATAGTGACATAGAGCTGGGTGTAGTTTACTCTTTCTGGTGTGTGCAGTTAATCCATCAGTGGAGCTTTGAGTCATAGTCTGCATGGTTTTCAGCAAATACCTTCTTCTACCTGGCAACTCGGAGGAAGTGGTGGAGCTGAAACTGACAAAAGTGACACCTGATATTATATGCCCCAAGATAAATCATAGAAATGTGTTCCCAGGCAGAGGAACACATCTGCCAAAGATCCTTTTTTTTTTACATGATTAGATGTGATGGGAATTGTAGTCTAGAATTGGCCTGAAATGTAATAGCTCCACCTGCTGTCCGTTTGGTGTAAAGTCTCCATCAGGCTGATACAAAGTCTTTTGAGAGGCTTTAAAAGGCTTGTAAAGCACATTATAAGTATGTAAGCAAGTAAGTACAGTTTATTTATATAG
>JAPMNZ010961089.1:0-10034 GCA_029875035.1 Pomatoschistus microps | reverse complement strand
CGGGCTGTTTTTTTGTACCTGAAAGCGAGGACGATGAGGTTACCAAAACGACCTGGAGCTGTCCGAAGGCTTTAACTGCCAGCTCTGACCACTGTTACTGTCCGCCGCGGCCAAATATTGAAACTGAGGTGCGCAGAAGAGAGGTGGAGAGTGAAGTGTGGTTTAAAAAGAGAGAGAAAACAAGGCAGCGTCTGGGCGTGGACTCACAGACAGACATGAAGGGAAAGTTTAGGCCGAGGGACAGGAACTTAGAGGAGTATAACCCATGTATCCAAAGTGGGCCTACTACAGCACTGGAGGATTGCTTTCCTCAAAACTTCTATAAATCAACAAGCTTCCGTTACTTCCTGAAGCTATCAAAACTACCACAAGCTTCCATTACTTCCTGAAGCTATCAAAACTACCTGGAATGTTGTACAGGCACCCACAACACAGACAAAGGATTCAATGGGGTTTTAAGTTGCACCGCAGTTTTCACAAAGGCTGCCGACTAAATAACCCGGGTGACTTTTTTTCCTATATTTTTGTCTTTTTATAAGACTAATGCAGGGCTTACCGAGGGGGGAGGAGACTCTCGTCCAATCAGGGGAGTGTTTTCACATCGCGAGTTCTGGAAGTTGGCGTTTTGGGCCCTGTAGGTCAAACAGAGAGAGAGCGAGAGAGTGAGCGAGCCAAATAAAACACGCTGCTTACAGATGTGAAAGCAAATACTTTTAACATCCTGCCACGTCAGCCCTGGCCATAAGCAGACACCGTATAGGCGCAATGACAATAGAGAGGTGTCTTGTGGCTCGTTTCTCGGCTAAGCTTCAGGGTCTGTTTTCATTGATATCACAGCTGGAGAGCGACAGCTGCATCCACAACTCTCTGCTGAGGTTGTGCAGACGAGCTCAAGCACCTCCCTGGAGAAATCTACTGGTGTTTGAGCACACAAGCCTTGTAGTATCACTCAGTTCCCAGTGACTGCAGGGGGAACGCACAATACTCCTTCTCATCATAGTTACATGGGGTTAGACCAAGAGGGATGTCGCAATGTCAAGTTAAAGTGTTGTGGTTATTGTTCAATGGGCAAACAGTGACTGCTAAAAAGTTACAATTACAATTACAAAAGTGTCTTGGCCAGCATACAGCGCACTTTCTGCTGCAGCGCAAGCTCGGATCATTGATTGTCTGGAGTGGTTTGGGTCGAGGATGTGATGGGGAAAAATCTACAGGGCTTCAATATTGAATCTGGCAACCAAAAATGGGAGACTCATGAGAAACTTGGGAGCCAAAACATCAAATATTAACATGTCTTTGTAATTGAGGAACCACATCGCCACTGAAATTTTTGAATTATAACTTTTACCAGTTTCCGCAGGGTCATTATTAACACAAACTTAAAGCTAACCTCATTTTCATCTATATTGTTCACAGACAGAATCACATTTCCCTCATTGAATTTTCTTTTCAGTATCTTGTGTTTGAAATTGGAATCTAATTTACTAGATTAAAATGCCTAAAGTAAATCCTTACCAAATACATTGCAGTAGGTGTAAATGGAATACAGAGACCTGAATATTCACCGTTCTCTATCAGCTCTATCTTTCCTGGTGCAGACTTACATGTACTCTGTGACTGGTGCGTTGCTGACGGTGTGTGCGGCGGCCGGGATGCTGGTCTCGCTGCCGTACGAGCTGCCGCAGCTGTAGAGGCTGGGCATGTGCACGCGGTACAGGTTATCGTTGTTCTGTCGCCCTCCGTGGCTCAGGGATTCGTCTTCACTGCTGTCATCGCTGCTGAGGGAAAAACAAAACTCCATTGTTGAGACTGCCACCAGGGGGAGCACTTTGTCACATAAGCAATCGTTCTCATACTGTTGGGTTCATTTAATGTTGTCAGTACAAAGTAAACCATCTATTGATACACATTCCTGAAACTATTTTTGGGATATTTAGAACATTTCAAATTAAAAGTTAACTTCCTCGAAAATCATTGGTCATGACTGTATTCCACAAAAATTAAACTAGTCTTAGCACTGGTGGAGTTTCAGGAAAGGGAATTCAATGAACATTTAACCATTTGCTTAATTTCTATGAACATTGGTTAATCCAATAACCAATCATATGTTTTGATAGTTAGATTTTCTCATTATGGCAATCAATAATTAAATAATAAAAGTCTTCCGGGACAACTATTGTGACTTTGACTTGTAAACAATATTATGATTTGATAAATAGACAAGACTAAGACTTGTCTAAGGTTTTTCAAAAGCTTGTAAATAACCACTACCCCCACCAACACTCATTTGTTCACAGTACAGATACTTTCAATTCTGCTTTTTAGAATTGCAAATCCTGATTACCCGACTCCCACTAAAGTACAAATGTAATGTTAATTTCTGGGCGTAAAAACAAGAAAACAACATTTGATTGCACTGGGCCCACGTGAAGCCGTAGAGCGCGTGTGGCGTTCTGAGCGGGAGGCTCCGGCTGAGATCAGACTGATGAGCGGAGTCTCCTTCAGTGAGGAGTTAATTATTCTGCAGCTGAGCCCAGGAAACTACATTCATTACACACATCCGGCAGCTTATCAGCTGCAGATAGCACCGAGAAATTAGAACAATCCGCCTCAGACGTTACCGCTGCACAACCACACCAGCCCAGCGCGGGCTTTTGATAGATTCAGGCCATCTCGTCGCAATTAACAAAGATAAGACTGTATCCCATTGAGGAAGAGCTGTGCCATTACGGACTGTCCCAGAGATAAACACAGCTCCTCGCATAAAATCACAAAACAGAAGGAATACAAATATTAAATTAAACCTTTCTGTTAGATCATCCTTTATTGCCCCACCATCACCAAATATTGTATACTGGCTAGTGCAACAGGGCAAATGTCAGATACCCTTTCCCCCTCCAGGTGTGAGGCACGCTGCAGATGATGGAGCTGAACATGAGCGCAGTGACGAAGGAGAAAAGCACCAGGTAGATCAGACCCTCCAGACCGTCGTAGCACAGGCCAGTCAGCGCCTGCACATAATCCTGCAACCACAAATATCCTTCAGTTACACATTAAATAGCTCTCAAAAACAGAATCCCAAGTCAATATTGAACGGAGCATGCTTTATGGCACTTTTTTTGTGTGCTAACTTTGGCTTATCACACATACACTTAGGAATTAAAATCCAACATGAGATTGCCATTTTTAATGTTCTGTTGCCATTTTTAATGTTCTGTTATTATTTATGATTTGAATGCCTTGTGTGACTGGCTCCATCTTGTTTTGTTCAGCACTTTGAGTTGCCTTGTGTATGAAATGTGCTATACAAATAAACTTCCCTTGCCAATCATCAAAAGAGTCTATATACTATCAAATCTAATATTAGCATGGCTTTTCCCCCTGCACTTAAATGAATCTGCTTGTATTCTCCCAGCAATATCAGGTTTAAAGCTACCGGTTTGTTGAACTGATTCGACTAGAAAAAGCCTCGACCACCCATCTCAAAAGGATTTGGGGAAACAGGACAGCAACACTTCTTCGCCATGCCTGGGTTAAGAAGCTCTTGGCTCAATCGATTTGAATTCAGAAAGTTGTACAATTCTCCTCAAGTAACTCCAGTGGATGAAAAGTGTACAGTTCTACAAAAAGGTGGGAATACGCTAAGTTCAGCAGCCCAAACCGGCAAAAATAGTATGATTACTTTGATACTGCCATATTTTAGAGAAGCTGCATATCCGTTGAGAAGAGCTAGAGGCAGAATCTACACAAAAGGCACCTTTCATTTGCAAAACAAGATTTATATGAACATGACCAAGAATAAGACCAGAAGCAGCTTCCTGAAACTAGGACCAGGAAGCAAATTAAAGTTAATGGGTTTTTGAATGTTGAATCACTGTGGTCAAAGTAATCCACATTTTAAAAACAACATGATAAGATAAGATAAACCTTTATTCGTCTCACAGTGGAGACATTTCAGTTTTTATAGAAAATTTCAGTTTTAATAGAAAAACGTTGCAAGAAATGGGAAGCAAAAAACCCAAAGAATATCAACTCTCCTATTTAACGAGACACAAATGTTGGCTTCTGTTCTGAAAAGGTTACGAATAATGTAATTGAAGATGACAGAGGAGCTGCATAAACACAAAGGTGCGTTGCATAAATATCACGTAAGGATCCTGAGCAGGGCGCATAGTCGGGTGATGTCACTCTGTGTTATGAGGAGCGTACCATGTGCAGGCTGCGACAGTCCACCAGAGCAGTGAGCTGATGGAGGCTGATCTCTGTGCCGTTCAGAATGCCCTGGATCTCCTCCAAACGGCCCTGGGAACCAAACATCGCACTGTTAAAACTGGATTACTAAAAAAACTGAATAAAACCAACTCTGGCACCGTCAGTGTGAACGTTATTGAGCCGCCAAACAAAACACTGTTGTCATAATAACACGTTGAGGACTGGGCTCTGAGAGATTACACGTTTGTAGGCCAGGAAATGGATTTGTCTACACAAGATATGGCCGGCTTCATCCGTTAAACTATCACCCAACATTGTAATGGTCATAATATAATTGCAAGAACTCTGACTTGGTAATTGTAAAGATTTGAGGGAAAAATAAGTAATGCAATAACTCTACATCATGTCTTCCTAAATAATAACAGTAGCAAGGCCCAAATATCTCATGATGTTTGAATCATTATTTCACTCTTTTTTTTTTAGGTGCTTCAAGTATTACAACTCCATCAAAAAGCTCTTTAGCAAAAGAGCAACTGTTTTAAAACAATGTGCCTTTTCAGCAAAGAGAAGTTAGTCTCCGGATGCAGATTGTTTGAATGTCTTTTCAAGCATCTTGCTACATGTTCATCTGATATGAATTTTTCCAGTGCCTCAGCTATTTCTTTCTGCACGAAGATCAATCTACCTCTCCTAATGTCAGCTCTCATTTGTGAAAGAACCATAACAACAGGACTGTATTGGCACAGGTCCAGTGGTGTGGAAATGGACATAATGGACCTCCCAGGTGGACCACTAATCTGCAGACAGGTGCACTCTGCTTGGACGACTGGAGTCACTCACTGATCACACAAGCTAAGCATGTGTCAAGTCACAGAAAATATCAAGTAGTCATCTGGATCTCTGTTTCATAATTGAACATGACTTCTGGGTGGAATTGGAGACCTCTCAATACTAAGAACCAGTTTACAACTTTGAACTCGCTCATTTCTTTTGCAAACACCTTACAGTCTTGTACAAACCTATAAAATGTATGCAATTCTCAATTTGTGACGCTTAATATGGACATCCAGGTGCTGACCTGTGTGCATATACAAGCACACAATAATGTAAGTGTTCCAACAAACACATATATCAGAACATGAACATTCACTTGTAAAGAAGATGGGGAGAGTAGGACGGGGAGTGTAAACAAAGGCACTGTTTTTGTTTACAAAAAACAAAAGACCAGGGACTAGACCAGGGGCTAGACCAGGAGCTAGACCAGGGTCCAAGGGACCATTGCTTACCCTGGTTTGTGTGTATTCTCCAGTAGCAGAGCGTAGAAGTTCGGACACATCGTCTTGCATCTCCACCAAAGCTTTGTGACTGCCAGAAAGTTTCTGCAAAGAGTTGGAAACAAAAACATTTGAATCAACAAAATGAATGTTTCCCTTGATAGTGATTGTCATAACTTCAGATAAAAAAGATGAAGATTATAGACAATATTTTACTGTTTTGTCAAAAATGACCCTTGTCTAAGATGGCTAATGTTTACTACGCATATATGCATTTATTCCCAGATGCAGGCACTTTAATCCACAGTACATTTATAGACACGCACTGCGAAATAGAGAAGTTCATGTTTTATACATGCAGTAGATTCTTGGTCTTGCAGCACTCAAAAGGACATGGTTTATTTATAAAAGCAAAACAAAATGATCAAAAGGGGAGCAATGATCATTCAGTTCCACTCTAAAAAACACGACTGCCTTTTAATGCTGTGATTCCATCAGGTCATACACAGAAAAACACTGCTCTCTATTGCTCATTACTTTGACAGAAAGGGAAGCATTGTACCACTGCGGAATAGAGATACTTTGAGGCAAACGGGGGTGAGTCATTGTGCCCACTTGAATTCTTGGCCATTATGAAGACATGCATCAACAGACTATAAATCGAATATTGTCAGAGCTGCTTGATAGTCACTATCATTCACATCATCTTTGTGGAATTGGGCTGAAGCAGTCACAGCGAGTCACAGCCAGTACTGTAGTTGAATATTCACAAACCTGCTGGAAGGGGTTGGTCGCCTCTGGGCTGCAGCTGAGGTAGTACTGCAGGATATCTGTGGGGGGGAAAAAGCCAATATGGATCAATAATTGTATTAATCATACAAGAAAAAAGCAATATCAGAGAAGAAAATGAATAAAAGGTTATATTATGATAGGGCTGCACGGTTATTTACAGTAGCAATTTTAGTGGTCACAATTAGCAAATCGTAAAGACTATTTCATTACATAATTTTGTTTAAAAAAGGCAGATACAATTTGCATATCATAAAAACCTGGCTAGCCCTGTGTCGAGAGCTCTTTTCATCGCATTTCAACAGCAATGTCAAATAAATAAACATAATATAGTTCAATGTTTTTTATTTCATTCAACCTCATCCACTTCGTACATCATCCTCGCTTCAAAACAAAAATCACAAAACGAGCCGTAATAGCAACGGTTCTCTGAAAAAAAGCGTAAGTCTTTAAAATCGTAGACTCTTGGTTATTCTGCACCGCGAACCACTTCCCATTTCACAAAACCAATACAGCAAAGTGTACAATACAATTTCCTGATAAATTATTCAAACCCTGTGTCAAACTAACTAAGAAGACACAGCTCTGGTCCCCACTTATAAGCCACAGTTGGATGCACTATTGCTAAACCAATGTATTTATATCTTGGCCCTTTCCCTGTGGTTTTAAGCCCCATGAACAGCGCAGACAAAATCAGACTGGTAAAATGTTACTTCCACACATAATAAATACCAGTTTAAAGCTTTTGTTTTCTCTTAATACAGAAAATTCAGCCAAGACAAAGAGACCACATCCAACAAGGATTAGCAGTAACTCTTTTCAAACACGCAACTTCCAAAACCAGCTTTCAAAAACCGTTTCTTGCACATTTGTTTGTTGCCACAGGTTGAAACAGGCAGCATAGAAATCACTGTGGTAACGTGGTGGGCTTTTACGTCACTGTTGCAAGTAGATGTTAATAGCATATACAGCATTATTACTTTCATGTTGGATTCTCAAGAAAACTTCCAATTGCCAAAATAAATACCAAATAAAAAGGTGTGTGAGCTACATGAGAAACGGACAGATGGCACCGATGACGCTTATGTGGCGTCGTGTCAGGAGCTGCATTCCCACAGCTGAGTACACGCCACAGAAGAGGAGGATTTCCGTTCCAGAGAAAATAAAACCGTCACCCACACATTAACTCAAATATCTGGAGCCGTACATATCCTGGAAGCATTCTTGAAAGCTCTGTTACAACAGTTTTGTCACTGGAACTGCTGAGAAAGCACAATGGTTACTTCCCAGTTCTTGTTCCAGTGACTCCTGTGTTGCAAGAGTTTCGACATCTGTGAAGCCAAAAGTCTGAATTGTTTTGAAGTAAAATCACAGTTTGTCGTTATAAAACAGGATGAGAAAGACACCTCCTTTATACTCCCTAAAGTAAAGCAAGTCATTTTCTTCCCAAACTAGCATTAGCACTTCTTATATCCTGAGTTCTTACCAAACTAGCATTAGCANNNNTTATATCCTGAGTTCTTACCAAACTAGCATTAGCAATTTTTATATCCTGAGCTCTTCCCAAACTAGCATTAGCACTTCTTATATCCTGAGTTCTTCCCAAACTAGCATTAGCACTTCTTATATCCTGAGTTCTTCCCAAACTAGCATTAGCAATTTTTATATCCTGAGTTCTTACCAAACTAGCATTAGCATTTTGTATATCCTGAGTTCTTACCAAACTAGCATTAGCAATTTTTATATCCTGAGTTCTTCCCAGACAAGCATTAGCAATTTGTATATCCCGAGTTCTTCCCAAACTAGCATTAGCACTTTTTATATCCTGAGCTCTTCCCAAACTAGCATTAGCACTTTTTATATCCTGAGCTCTTCCCAAACTAGCATTAGCCATTTTTTTATATCCTGAGCTCTTCCCAAAGTAACTAGCATTAGAACTTTTTATATCCTGAGCTCTTCCCAAACTACCATTAGCACTTTTTATGTCCCGATTTCTTCCCAAACTAGCATTATCCTGAGTTACACCTGTTCACCTTATGATTTCACCATTTATGGAGAGCATACATTTTGCGTTTGTTAAAGACGTGCCGAGGTTATAAAGGTTCAATAAGCAAGCAAAGTTATTTGCGTTTTGGCTCTATTCGCTCCTGTGTCTTAAATATGGTCAATCTATTAAGTTTAGCATCTGCTGCACCCATTGTACACATTGCGAGTATGTTTGAGGTTTCACATAATCATTCACAAAGATAGTCAAGTGTTCCATTCATTTTCCAGTTACCTTTGTTGATGACTCCATACTGATCTGCTACTTTTATCACATAAGTGTTTGGAGATGCGCAGAAATCACTGGATGACTGAAAAACAAAATGGATATTTCAACAGCTATAGTCGTGCCTAATGGTTAACATATACTAAAGGATGAAACTTTCATCAGTGTTTAAAATATCTGTGCCGTCGTGACGAAAGTGCGAACAAGTCTGATTCATCTGCAGAGGAGGTAATGCTTCATGACGCATCATTTGAATAACTTTACATCTATTAAATCTCTTTTACATTCCAGCAGAATATCCTACTCAAAACAGATCTTTCTTTTGGGGAGGTCACATTGGCCAATGATCCAAGATTATTGTGATGGGCCTCGAGGTTGCTAACAGGTATCACAATTTGTTTTGCAAAACCAATGCATGGATTGTAAAACAGACATAGTAATATGGATTTTTTATTAGGGAGCTCTAAGGATACCTGAATTAAAAACTGCTTAATAGTTATCTTCTAGAGGTTCTAATATTTAAAATGATAAAAAAGAGCTTATTTTGGCTGATATAATAGCAATAAACCGACTTGTATATTTTTGAACAGATACACCTTTTTTAGGATTCCATTTTCTTCAATTGCAGATTTATTCGCCAATTCGGTAACTTTTTGTAAAACAGATTTACCGACTGGATGCAGGCCAATCAGAGATTTGAACACATTATTACTTTACATTTGATGGAACTCAAGTCACCTAAATCATAGCCATCAAGTTCCAGAGGTTCTAAAGACTAATTACTAAACCTCTCCCTGACCACAACATCAATAGATCATGTGACTAAATATGTGTAGCCACTAGCCACTTACCGCTGACACAGCCAGAGCAATCCCCAGAGACACCCAGCTGATCACCAGAGCCACCACTCCAAATAGACACACTCTGAGAACAAGAAAGAAGAGACTTAAGCACCTTTCAAAGCAATCGTTATCACAGCAGCGAGAATGTCAAGCAAGCAGAAAACCATTCTTTGGACACGCTGCAAAACTAGTGTAATTAACCTAAACCATGTAGTAGGGAAAAACACGCAATCAATTAATGGTTTACCAATTTAAAATCGCAAGTCAGTCAGGGGCACACTGAATAATTTGTTAATAAAAATAAAAATAATGCAGCCTTCATTCATTTTGTTTCATATTTATTGGAATGGAGACCAGCACCACAGCTTGAGAAGACTGAGCAAAAAGAGTCACTATATTTAGCCAGAGAAAGCAGTCTGTCAAAGGGACATAATATTATGTATTTCTATTAACAAACTGCATTTACACGCATTGATTTCGTACACTTTTACAGTGTTGTTCTCTTTGGGAAAAATCTGTTTCATAAAATGTAAACTGCCTGAAGTAACTAGAGGACACATGTTCACTTGTTTGGTGGCTTTACATCCGCAAATACGGCATCTTTGGAGCAGTTAAGATAAGATAAGATAAGCTTTATTAATCTCACAA